>JAOTRH010082902.1:0-17057 GCA_034768845.1 Heliamphora exappendiculata
TTATTTTATTTTTCGTTTCATATTTTTCAAAAAATAATAATTTATTTTGACTAAATATTTTTTTATTTAATTAATCTAAAATCCAGAATTAATTCCCACATTTTTTCCAAGATATCCGATTAAAAAAACAACCATCCTAAACGTGATATTTTGTAAAAAATAAAATATCTAAAAAAATTTCATTTAATTAAAGTTAATTAATTAAAAAAAACTTAATTTTATTTTTTATTACAAAATATTTTAATTAAAATCAAATTTTTTGAATTAATTAAATTAACAAAAAATTTAAAACCAATAATTATCATCCACGCAATTAAATATAAAATTATATTAAATGCAAGATAAATAAAAATTTCCCAATTTTATGATCCGATTGAAACTCTTAAAGTGTTTCAGTCTCCTGTTAAAGATAAGCATCCAGTATTTTAGTTGCTGCAAAATTCTAGCTTGTTCGACCTAGGCAACCCAAGAGGGGGGTGAATTTGGTCTTTAAAAAAATAGCAATTTCAAAAACCTTTTAATGTTGCAATAAAGCAAGATATGCAAATATTTAAGCAATGAAAATATTAAAAGATGAGGGATAGAGAAATAGAACAAGATACCAGGAATTTATAGTGGTTCGGCTTTATCTTAGCCTTCATCCACTCCTCAAGATCTTCCTTGAGTATTTTCACTATGTAGAATACTTCATGGGCATATTCCAAGGCTTTACAACCTTCAAGGCTTCTCTTGAGCTATCTGAATGTTTACGGGCACATTCAACGCCTTATACAGCTTCAAGAAGATCCTATGAAAACAAGTCTCTATTTTCTTCTAATCTCTCTTGAACTCTTCTTTGTGAGTTTTACTCACTCACTCAAAGGCTAAAGGGTCACTCACTCTTGATTACAATAAATGAGATGTAACAAATGAAGAACACTCACTCTCTTTACAAAAATAATTTATAATAAATGAGAGGGTAAAAGATTGAAGAGGAACAAGAACTGGAGTTGTAACAATAAATGTGAACTTGATGATTTTTGAGATTGATTTGAGGAATAGAACAGTAAATGCAAGTCTCCAATCCTCTTAAATGCTGAGAACTCCTTATATAAGTTCTTGTGAGTTCTTGACCGTTGCAGTCAGGTGGGGGCCATAAATGCCAAAAATCCTGTCGTTGAGTTCTGCTGTATTTTGAATTTCCGTTCTTAGGGTCGATATAAATAGCTTTGGTGTCGACACAAAGTGTCTAGGGCAGGATCCCTTAAGTGGTTGGGTCGACACAATTTTTGCACTTTGCCTTCCAACGTTATGGGGTCGACACATTTGAATCTAGTGTCGACTCATTTATAGCTTCAGCATATGGAGGGACCATTTGTGTCGACTCAACTTGTCTCTGGTGTCGACACTGAAATTCTGCAGGAAGTCTCGGTTCTTTTGTGTCGACACATTTGAATATGGTGTTGACTCGTTTAAAGCTTCAGAATCTGGAGGGACCATTTGTGTCGACTCAACTTGTCTCTAGTGTCGACACTGAAATTCTACAGGAAGCCTCGGTTCTTTTGTGTCGACACATTTGGTCTCTGGGGTCGACACCAAAATTCTGCAGTCAGTCTTGGTTGTTTTGTGTCGACACATTTGCTCTTGGGGTTGACACCAAAATTCTGCAGGCAGGCTCGGGACTTTTGAGTCGACACAACTTGTCTTGGGGTCAACGCCAAAATTCTGCAGGAAGTCTCGGTTATTTTGTGTCGACACAATTTCGATTTGTGTCGACTCAAACTTCCAAAAATCAAAAGTGAGGATCACCTTTGTGTCGAGTCAAAATGAGTCTTGGGCACTTCGGCACTTTTGTGTTGACACAAAACTAGTTTGTGTCGGCACTAACGTTTTGGTACCTGAAGATCAACTTGTAAAACCGTTAGGGTATCAAACCATTTGATCAATGGGTGTTGACACCCTTGATATACTTCAAGTATACTTTACCTTTAAAGTGTTTGACTTAATTTTTAATTAAGATCAACACAAAATATTCTAATTAAAGAACGTTTAAGTGTTTGAACCTTTTTGAGATAAAAGTCATTTCTTTTTGGATAAGGTGTCAATTTTGATTGTTCAAAATGTATTAACACTTTTATCCTGGAAACATAAAATATTATCTATTTAAAATCTTTTATTCTTAGAAAATAAATTATGAAAATCATTAAAATCAAATTAAAAAACACTTGGGTTATCAATCTCCTCTTTTTTGATGATTACAACCATATTACCATTTTCTAGAAAATAATTTAAATTTTTTTTCAACAAGAGTTCTCCCCTTATCGATATGCCTTAAACAATGAAAGCAATTATAGAGGCTAAGCATATATCGGAGTGAAAATATACAATTTTTAATCATAATTTGCACAAGAGATCAAGAAGCATTCAGAATTTATTCTGATTTATGCAAAAAGTGAATATGTGCAAAATGATTTATCAATCACATTCAATCCATTCTAGAAGCATCCATAGGCATGTGGACATGATATAATCAAACACTAATAGGAGCATAGGCATTCATAATAGAAAAAGTTTAAACATCCAATCATAAATATAAGAGCATGTTAAACAACTAAACCATTCATCCACATAAGGAAATGACCCATGCAACAAAAAAATGTGTTTTAAAAATTACAACTTCATCTTCATAAGAAAAACTTTTAAAAAATGGAAACTCTCCTTCATTTTTGTACTTCCCTTTAAACTCCCCTTCATTTATGTACTTCCCTTTTCCTCTTCTTTTCTCCCCTTTTGTAATTGTCAAAAAGTGGGGCTATTGATTGCCCACGAATTTCTTGAATTCCTTCTTGGCTTTGGCCTTCTCCTTGCTAGCAGATACTCATTCCTTTGCAGCTCGTGAGTGCTCATCCTTGGCTTCGCCTGCTGCTAGGGCTTCCCAGCGAGCTTCCAAAGTAAGGTCAGCTTTCCTTTTAAGGCATGCGGCCTTTTCTTCTTTGGTTTCTTTGGGCTTAAACTGTTTAGCCCAAGCTTCTTTGATCCATTGGAGGTGTTCTTCCACTTTCTGAGCATTTACATGGATGGCGGTGACGATGCCTTGATCGTATTCTTTGCGCACTTGATGGAGGATTACCTTGTTGCAATTCACTATGATGAAATGTTTTCATCCATGGTTTTGCAAAGGGCCCTTCCTGCATCGGTGGCATTTTCTACGTCGCGCCTGAGGCTTCGATTTGTTTTATCGAGGTGTTTTACTTTTTCAGAGAGGTAGGAGATGGTACGATACAAATTTCATTTGGTATCAACACATTTCGTGTCAAGTGTGGGTATCAAAATAGAGCGATAGTATCGACACAATTTCAGTTGGTGTCGACACTGTTTGGCCATTTGGGTCGACCCAGTTAAGATTGGTGTCGATACAAATTTATCGAGAGTTAGAAAAAACTACGGTGTCGACACTAAATAGAATGGGGTCGACACTTTTGTTCCCAGTGCCACTTCTATACAGTTTTATGTCGATACTTCACAGATTTGTGTCGACACATTTTCACATTCAAGAAAGAATTTCAAGCATATTGAAATGCACTAAAAGACATGGTTAGTATGGCATATAAATCATCAATTTAGAGCACATAATATACCAAGTTCTTTTCTAAAAAAGTATATTCTTTCTTTATTTAAAGGTTTTGTAAAAATATCCACTAACTGGCAATCGGTGCCTATAAATTCAAGTTTAATGTTTTCTTTTTGCACATGATCTCTTATAAAATGATGTCTAATCTCTATGTACTTTGTTCTTGAGAGTTGTATAGGATTTTTGGATATGTTGATTGCACTTGTATTATAACATTTAATAGGGATATGATCTAAATGAAAATTATAGTCCTCTAATTGTTGTTTCATCCAAAAAACTTGTGTACAACAGCTTCCAGCTACAATATACCCAGCCTCAACTGTAGACAAGGCTTCTGAGTTATGCTTCTTGCTAAACCAAGAGATTAGTGAGTGTCCTAGAAATTGACAAGTACCACTTGTGCTTTTCCTATCTATTTTACATCCAGCAAAATCAGCATCGAATAGCCAAATAACTCAAAAGTTATTCCTTTAGGAAAAAATAATCTTAGGTTTTGTGTTCCTAAGAGGTATCTAAGGATATGCTTAGCAGCGGTCACATGTGATTCCTTAGAATTAGATTGAAATCTAGCGCACATACAAACACTAAACATAATATCAGGTCTACTAGCAGTTAAATTTAAGAGGGATTCGATCATACTTTTATAATGCTTTTCATTCACTGCTGTGCCATCTTCATCTTTATCAAGCTTCATTGTAGGGCACATTGGACTTTCCATAGGTTTTGCCTTGACCATGTCAAATCTCTTCAATATGTCCATTGTGTATTTAGCTTGATTGATGTAGATTCCTTCTTGAGATTGCTTGATTTGAAGACCAAGGAAATAGTTGAGCTCACCCATCATGCTCATTTCGAATTCTCCCTGCATACACTTAGCAAAGTCCTTGCAAAGAGATTCATTAGTTACACAAAAAATTATATCATCTACATAAATTTGTACAACTAGCATGTCACTTTCTTGAGACTTGATAAAAAGGGTGGTATTAATTTTTTCTCTAGAAAACTCATTTTTAATCAAGAATTTGCTAAGCCTTTCATACCAAGCTCTTAGTGCTTGTTTTAAACCATAGAGAGCCTTGGTAAGTTTGAAAACATGATTTGAAAATTTTAGATTTTCAAAGCCAGGAAGTTATTTCACATAAACTTCCTCTGAGATAAAACCATTTAAAAAGGCACTATTGACATCCATTTGATAGAGTTTGAAGTTGTTAAATCATGCAAAAGCAAGCAACATCCTAATGGCTTCAAGCCTAGCCACATGAGCAAAAGTCTCATAAAAATCGGTGTATTCTTCTTGATTGTAACCTTAGGCTACCTATCGAGCTTCGTTCCTAAGAACTACTCTATTTTCATCTATTTTATTTCTAAAAATCCATTTTGTACCAATAATGGAGTGTTCTTTAGGTCTTGGGAGTAAAGTCCAAACTTTGTTTCTTTCAAATTGGTTTAGCTCTTCTTGCATAGCCAAGATCCAAAATTCATCGTTTTTAGTTTCCTCAAAATATATTGGTTCAGTCTTAGAAAAGAATGCTAAATTACCACAAACATTGTGTAGAGAAGAGCAATTTTTGATACCTTGAGATGGATCACCAATGATTAGATCTTTTAGGTGACCATGAGCGTACCTCTACTCTTTAGGTAATTTTGAATTTTCTAGAATTTTAGACTCTGCAATCTGCTGGACTGCATTATGCTAAGAATTTGAAGCGTCCTCTTGATTTGGATCTTCCTTATCTGTGATGAATATATCTTCAATACCTTTTTCTATATCTAAAACGTTCACTTCACAAAAATCTTTTGAAGAACCAAAGTTATCTTCATAAAAAACAACATGTATAGATTCTTCAACAACTAGGGTCCTTTTGTTGAAAACTGTATACGCTTTACTAGATATAGAATATCCTAGAGAAATACCTTCATCAGATTTTGCATCGAACTTGCCCAAAAGTTCTTTATTGTTGTTTAACACAAAATATTTGCACCCAAAAGCGCAAAAATAACTGATGTTAGGTTTTCTTCCATTTCATATCTCATATGGGGTTTTTTTGAGAGATGCTCTTATCATAACTCTGTTTATGATAAAATAAGCAGTGTTTACAGTCTCGGCCCAAAAGTATCTAGGTAGATTATTTTCACAGAGCAGCGTTCTAGCCATTTCTTCCAATGTTCTATTTTTTCTCTCAACTACTCTATTTTGTTGAGGGGTTCTAGGAGCAAAGAAATTATAGTTAATACCATTTTCATTACAAAACTTTTCAAAATCTTTATTTTTATATTCTCTACCATGATCACTTCGGATACTTGTGATTTGAAAACCTTTCTCATTTTGAACTCTCCGAGACAGTTTTGTGAAAGAGGCAAATGCTTCATCCTTACGAGCTAAGAATAATACGCAAGTGTATCTAGGGAAGTTAGCTACAATAACAAAAGCAAATATCTTGCCTCCAAGGCTTAAAGTTCTTGTTGGACCAAATAAGTCCATGTGCAATAGTTGTAATGGCTTAGAAGTTGAAATCTCATTTTTTGAATAAAAAGAACTTCTAATATGTTTGCCTTGTTGACATGCATCACACACTTTGTCTTTTTCAAATTTGATTTGGGGTAACCCAATCACTAATTCATTTTTAAAAAGTTTAGAAATCAAGTTCATGTGTGCATGTCTAAGTCTTCTATGCCATAACCAACTATTATCACTCAAGGCGACTAAGCACTTGGTGTCAATCTTAGAAAGATCATTTAGAGTAAATATATAAATATTTTCAGGCCTATGACCTTCAAGAATAACTTTTTTATTGGTTGAATCTTCAAAAACACACTTAGTATCATCAAACACAACTTTGTAGCTTTTGTCACAAAGTTGGCTTATGTTAAGAAGGTTATGTTTCGAACCATCAAAAAGCAAAATATTTTCAATAGAAGGGGAAGAAATTTTACCAATGCAGCCAATTCTTATGATTTTCCCTTTGCTATTGTCTCCAAATGTCACAAATCTACCATCTTTTGGCTTGAGAGATGCAAATATCATTTTGTTACCTGTCATATGTCATGAGCAAGCACTATCGAGGTACCAAATCCCTTCTTTGAATGAGGATTTGAGACACATCTACAAGGAGAAGTTCTGATTTTTTGTATCTAAATTTTCTTAGGTCCTTTGATGTTAGCTTCTTGAGGGTGTTCCTTTAGAAACCCAAGTCTTCTTAACATAAACATTTAAGGATTTTCTATGTGCACAGTGGGTGACAATGTGTCCATGCTCATAACAGTGAAAGCAAGTGGCATTTGAATGATTTGATGATACCATGACAAATATGTTGCTCAAGAACTTTTGTTTCTTCTTGGATTTGTAACCAATTTCAGCTTTATCAAAAACACATTTTTGCATCTCAAGAAATTTATCTAAATTTTTCTTTCCTTGAGTGAACTTGTAAACGGTTTTTATGAGATCCTCAACTTTTTCACTTAAAGCTTTGTTTTCATATTTTAAAACAGAAAATTGCTTTAGCAAGACAAATTATTTATTTTTAAAGTTTCAATTTCAGTTGAGGAGGAAAGAACTAATTTTTTCAAAATAGAATTCTTTGCATATAATTTTCTCAACTCATCATGCAAATCTTCAAAAGCATTTTACAGTTCTTCTAATGAAAATGAATAAGGAGTTACCTCATTATCTTCTTTGGCCATAAGGTATAGATTGGCAACTTTATTTTTTTCATTTTCATCCTCAGAGCTGCTGTCATCGCTTTCACCCCAAGATGCAATCTTGGCTTTTTGGATCCTTTCTTGAATTGCTTCTTAAGGTGAGGGAATTCAACTTTGACGTGTCAAGGCTTCTTGTATTCGTAGCAGATTATCTCATCCTTCTTGTGTTCTGCTTCGAATCTGCTGGAATCACTTTTGAACTTGTTTGGTTCTCCCTTGTATCATTCCTTCTTGAAGAATTTCCTTCCTCCTTATTTTTTATTTCTAAGAAACTCCTTGAAATTCTTAGTGATGGGAGCTATGTCTTCATTTTCATCACTGGAGGACTCTTCTTCAGATTCTTCATCATGAGTTGAAGACTTGAAGGCAATGCCTTTCTTCTTTTTGCTGTCTTTCTCATCATCCATCTTGATGTTCATCTCATGGGTCATTAGAGAACCAAGAACTTCTTTTAGGCTGAGCCTGTTCAGGTCCTTGGCTTCTTGTATAGCCGTGACATTTGCTTCCCAACTCTTTGGCATACACCTCATAATTTGTTTGACCATTTCTGCATTAGTGTAAATCTTGCCCAGAGATTTCAGTCCATTTATAACGTCAGTGAAGCGAGTAAACATATCAGATACAGTTTCATCATGCTTCATTTTAAATAGTTCATAGTTATGCACAAGTAGACTTATTTTTTACTCTTTTACTTGATTGGTACCCTCATGGGTAACTTTGAGTCTATTCCAAATTTCTTTAGCGGTGTCACAAGTTGAGATCCTATTGAACTCATTTGGGTCAAGTGAGCAGTAAAGGAGATTCATAGTTTTAGTATTTTTTTGTACCTCCCTAATGTCAGTTTCAATCCATTCTTCTTCTGGTTTATAGACAAATTTTTTTTAACAGTTTTGGTGGGTCTTTTGGATCCATTTATGATAGCCCACCAAAGATCATAGTCTACAGCTTGAATGTACATTTTTATTATAGTCTTCTAATAGTTATAGTTTGTTCCACTGAACAAAGGGGTCTGTTGATCGATTGACCTTTAGATTGAACATGTCCAATACTAGTGGTTGCCATTTAAAACTCTTAGACTGTTAAGTCAAAAGCAAGAACCCAAGCTCTGATACCAATTGTTAGATCTAGGCAACCCAAGAGGGGGTGAATTGGGTCTTTCAAAAAATAGCAATTTAAAAACCTATTTCAATAACCTTTTAATATTGCAATAAAGCAAGATATGCAAATATTTATGCAATGAAAATAGTAAAAGATGATGGATAAAGAAATAGAACTAGACACCAGGGATTTATAGTGGTTAAACTTTATCCTAGCCTACATCTACTTCTCAAGATCTCACTTAAGTATTTCCACTACGTAGAATACTTCACGGGTGTATTCCAAGCCTTTACAAGGTTTAAGTCTTCTCTTGAGCTATCTGAATGTTTACGGGCACATTCAATGCCTTATACAGCTTCAAGAAGATCCTATAAAAATAAGCCTCTGTTTTCTTTTAAAATCTCTTGAACTCTTCTTTGATGAGTTTCACTCACTCACTTAAAGGCTAAAGGGTGACTCACTATTGATTACAATAAATGAGATGTAACAAATGAAGAACACTTACTCTCTTTACAGAAATAATTTACAATAAATGAGAGGGTAAAGAGAGATGAGAAACAAAACTGGAGTTGCAGCAATAAATGTGAGCTTGATGATTTCGAAGATTGATTTGAGTAATAGAATAGTAAATGCAAGTCTCCAATCCTCTTAAATGCTGAGAATTAACTCTTTATATAAGTTCTTGACTGTTGGAGTTAGGTGGGGGCAATAAATGCCAAAACTCTAGCCGTTGAGATCTATCGTATTTTAAATTTTTGTCTTTAGGATAGACACAAATAGCTTTGGTGTCGACCTAAAGTGTTTAGGGCAAGATCCCTTAAGTGGTTGGGTCGACACAAATCTTCTGAGGGGTCGACACAATTTCTGCACTTTACCTTCCAACGTTATGGGGTCAACACATTTGAATATGGTGTTGACTCGTTTAAAGCTTCAGCGTCTGGAGGGACCATTTGTGTCAACTCAACTTGTCTCTGGTGTCGACACTGAAATTCTGCAAGAAGCCTCAGTTCTTTTGTATCGACACATTTGGTCCCTGGGGTTGACACCAAAATTCTTCAGTCAGTCTCGGTTATTTCGTGTCAACACATTTGCTCTTGGGGTCGACACCAAAATTCTACAGGCAGACTCGGGACTTTTGGATCGATACAACTTGTCTTGGGGTTGACACCAAAATTTTGCAGGAGCTCTCAGTTATTTTGTGTCGATACAATTTCCATTTGTGTCGACTCAAACTTCTGGAAATCAAACGTGAGGATCACTTTCGTGTCGACAGAAATTATGTTTGTGTCGACTCAAAATGAGTCCTGGGCACTTCGGCACTTTTGTGTTGACACAAAATTAGTTTGTGTCGACACTAACATTTTGGTACCTGAAGATCAACTTGTAAAATCGTTAGGGTGTCAAACCATTTGATCAATGGGTGTTGACACACTTGATATGTTTTAAGTATACTTTTTCTTAAAAGTGTTTGACTTAATTTTCAATTATGATCAACACAAAATATTCTAATTAAAGAATGCTTAAGTGTTTGAAACTTTTTGAGATAAAAGTCATTTCTTTTTTGCTAAGGTGTCAATTTTGAATGTTGAAAATGTGTTAACACTTTTATTCTGGAAACATAAAATAGTATTCATTTAAAATCATTTATTCTTAAAAAATAAATTATGAAAATCATCAAAATTAAATTTAAAAGCCATTGGGTTAACACAGCTAACCCTTATCCTGTTTGTTTAGGATTCCTTATTGGATAAACACTGTTTTACGGTTGTCAACCACGCCAGTTGGGTTTAGGAAACTGCTTGCACCAAACAGCATGGGATTTGTGCTTAAATAAAAAAATTGCTGCACTGAGCACCGCATTTGGAGCTTTGAAACAACTTCTGGAGTGTTGCGTTTTGGAGGCTAACAAAGCTGCCGCTGCAAGGGTCTCGTTTGGTTTTGGAAGAAATCGCTGCTTTAATATTCAGAAACTATTATACTGATACAATGAAAATCGGCGCCTATTTGGTGTTGATTTGGAAAAACTAAAACCACTGTTTGATCCAAAGCTATTCCCAAAGGTACCAGTTTATTCTCCTGCTAAGAATAAACCACAGTTTGATCCATTTTTATCTTTCATGATTGGCGCCCACTGTATGTTTAGAAGTTGCTGGTTTATGTATTGATTAAGGCGCCGCTTGTGTTTTCTCCAAGGCAAAACCGGCCTTGCGCCTGGGAATACCACTTGTTTGACGTGCCGAGATAGCCGTATGGGATATGAATTGCTTGGAGTATGCGCCTGTTGCTTCAGCTGCTTTGCTATGGAAAATCATTGCTTAAGCCGAAACAACTTTTGCACCAATGATTAAACGTTTTTTCCCAAAGTTTTCGTAAAAACTCTTTTTTCAAATCATCCCTCCGGAAACCAACCTCTGAAATGCGAGATTACATGAATTTATCGCGCTTTAAAACCATTTGAGGAAAGTAAGAAAGGCTAAAACACAACCACATAACCACCAAAACAACACCAACAGCCCACATAAGACCCCAGTCAACTAGCCCAAGCCCCCAGTCGACTAAAAAAACTCTAAAAATGAGAACCCCAACAAAAGGAATTTCAGTCGATTGACCTCCCAGGTCCAGTTGACTGAACTCACCAAATAATGATCTAGTCGACTGAACTCATAGCTTCAATCGACTGATCCTGCACAGAAAATATTTTAGAGCTACGATTTTGCTTCTAAACCTCAAATCAAACCTCCAAACACCCTCGGACATCCACATGCCCAAGCCTTAGACCAAAACCTCGAAAGGAAACTCTCAAACCACATTTCCATCCATCGAAAATGACAAAAAATAGTTTTAAGTTAAAAACCTGATTTATCAAAACATAAATCATCTTTTTCATGCATTTTAAAATGGTGAAACAGTATAAGATTACATATAGAACCCTTTAATAGTTACAGTCTAGAATCTTACTTTGGTGAGTCAAAACTTGATGCCTCGATCCACGTGAAAAATTGAGCTTCATCATAATAAAATTTCGTTCGGATGGATGCGTAGACCACGATGCCAATAACAAGGATCGACAGTTGCATCATCAAAAACTATGCCCGGGGCCCTCGAGAAGTTAGAGAGAAGGCAGAGAGAAAAGTTGAGAAAACTTAGGAGTTAAGTTTTAAAAATATCTAACTCCTAATATTTATAAGCCTCCAAAATATCTTTTTGTTAAAATTTTTGAAATTTGCACCATAACTCCCGGCAGTTCCCGGGACCAACCCCGCATACTTATTTAAACCAAAACAAGTATCAAAACGCATATAAGCATATTAAAGCAAAAACGCCTAAACGTGTTGGAAAACACCGAATATGCATATATATTAAAAATGAAACGGTATTGGGTCTTACATTTAGTGTTTCATATTTGGTCTTTACCAACATATATATCTTAGATTTAGGTATAAATAATTGTTAGTAAAAGTTGAGGTAGATGAATAGAGAATATTTTCTCTATACTTTGGTGAGAAAGCTGAATGAAAAGATTTTCACTGTGTAGCAATATGGTTATATATATATATATATATAAATATAAAGTACTAATATATTTAATTTACTTTTGGAAAGATTTGGAAAGTGTTGATGCCAAAAAGTACTTCATCACATGCAAATTCATTTAGAATGAAAAATCAAAAGAGAGATGAGATATATAATATTCTAAAGTCCAATTCCCATGTTTGCATCTTTCTCGACGAATCTAGTGCTAAAGTAGCTGAGAATATCTTTTTTAATTCAACACGTTGTATCAACGAAGCCACTCCATTATTTATCAATCGTACTCATTTCTTGGACCATCTATATAGATATACTATGAGATAACCCGTGCGTAAAGGCACTTCTAATCAATTTAATTTTTTTAAAGACAATTATACCTCAAAGTATTTTCAATCAGTTATTAAAAATAAACAATCGAACCAATGAAAATTTAAATAAGAGAGAATAGAGATTGTGTAAACAAATTATAATAAAATTGATCAAAATGTATTTTTTAATAAAACATTTTCTAGCTATAATTCATTACTCTAAAAAGTACTTTCGAATCATTTTCTTCTACCTAATTATTAAATAAGTCTTGTACACTTCTGTACATAAAATCTTATTAATAGTAAAGACAATACACTAAAATAAAAAATAAATTAAATAAATTATCGAACTTTTAAAACAATCATTACTATAATTAAAATGCTTAAGATTTTAAAAATAAACAAATAAAAATAAGTCCCTCCATTATGTAGAATTTAAAGAGATATAAAACGTCACATAGTTTACATAGATTTGCCTTTCTCCACATGTATAATACAATAAATTCTTATATAAATATAATCTTCACACTCCAAAAAGAAAAATCATACACTATGTAGAATAAATTATTAACTTTCCATAACTCCTCAAAAGATTTTTTTTTTTTATAAATAACAAATTATTCAAACCAGGTTTCTATCAAAGGTAACGAAAACAATAATTTAAATTTTTAGTTTTCAAAAAGGAATAAAACAATTTCTCAAAAAAATAGTAATCAACTTTTGTAAAAAAAAATGATACATTTTAAATTGTCACATAATACAAATTTTTTTATATTAAAAAAGAACTAATTCAATAATTCTTTATCGAAGGTAACCAAAATAATATTTTTTCAATAAAACAAATTTATTTTTTGTGAAGAGATATGATATTTTTTGAAAAGAGAAAAATGAGGAGAGATGTGATATTGAATAAGGAGAGAGGTGATAGTTTTTCAAACTAACTGCATTAAATGAGGATAGTGATGATATTTTTTTAAAATGGTACTTATTGCCGTTAGATATAAGTTTGGACAATTTTAACAATTGAATAAAAAATATGACGCTTGTTTTGTAATATAGATTGATCAAAACCAATATTTTAGTCTAACGTTTTCTAGTTATAACTCATACCTCTAAAAGGCACATTCAAATTAATTTTTTTACTTAGTTATTAAAGAGCACTCGCACTCCCAGACCTGTTTTCTTTTTCAGCGTTTTCGGACGCGTGCTATGTATTTTCGTTGCAGCATGTTTTATGGCTTTTGATGCCTGATCGGGCTTAGATATGCATGCAGGGTAGGTTCCCGGGGCCGTGGGCTGTTGTGGCGCGAATTTTAAAAATTCAAAGAAAAATATTTTGGAGACCTATTAATATCTGGAGTTAGATATTTTCATAAAGATATTTTCCAAAACTTCTCCAATAAGTTTTTCGTTTTCTCTCTGCCTTCTCTCTAAGTTCTCGGGGACCCGGGACTCGATTTTCAACAATCCAACAACGGATCCTTACTTTTAGCACGGTGCGCTACGCAACCATCTTGTCAGATTTCAATTCTGGCAAAGTTCAATTTTGCACGTGGTTTGAGGCGTCGAGTTTTTACTTACCGAGGTAGGATTCTAGACCCTACTACTGTATAGGGTGCTATGGGTAAATATGTGTGTTTTTAACTGGTAGATTGCTGTAGATCTGCGTTTATTTCAAAGTTGGGTTTAAAACCTTGTTTCGACGATTTCTGTGGATGGAATGGGGTGTCGGGAGTTTCTTTTGAGGTCTTGGTATTAGGCCTAGGTGTGTGGGTGTTCACAGATGTTGATTTGGAGTTCGGAGGCTTCGAATCAGGGTTTGGATATAGAAACCCGTAGCTTGGAAACGATTTTTGTCGAGGTTCGATCGACTAAACCTTGGGGTTCGGTCGATTGCAGTTTGGATCTTGGGTTCGGTCGACTGGACCGAGGGGTACGGTCGACTGGACCGGGTGTTTTGGCATTTTGTGGTTTTCCAGTAGGGTGTTCGGTCGACTGGAGGTGGCGTTCGGTCGACTGAACCTCTGGGCTATGTTTTGGTGGTTTTGGGTTGGTTCCTTGGTTTCTGATTTGTGTTCTATGGTATTTAATTTATTAATTTATGAGAATTACTTGATTCAAATACCTGTGGATTCCTTTTGGGGTTTGGTCGATTGTGTGGTGGTTTCGGGGGTCGTGTTGTGGCCTTAGGTGTGAGTTTGAGTGTTGCCCTCGTGGGTGATGTGCATGATAGATACGGCTTGTTGATGCACAGTTGGGTGCGTGGTTTGCTATTGGGTTTGTGTTGGCGCGGGTGAGCGTCATGGGTCTATGGTGATCGTGTTGGGAGTGTTTGGGTCTGTGGTGGTCGTGTGGGTTGTCCTGTGTGCGGATGTTGAGTTGTTTTAGCGAGCGACATGGTGATGTATGGTTATACATGGTTATGTGCATATTTATAACTCTGTTTATTTATGTATGAAATACGTAAGTGGATTACGTGGTTGTGACAACAATCGTTATGTGTAACGTGGTTTATGCTTTGAAACTTAGAGTTTTATAGGCATGTGACGTGGTTTGTAGAACGTTGTGTTGATACATAGTTATCTGCTTCAATTCTTAATTTAGGTTTGCATATGTGTATGATATGGATTAGATGAATCTTTGATCCAGTAGACGTAAATCCTGGTTGATGATGCACGTGTACATGTGTGGGTGTGTGTGGTAGGCTGCGAAAGCTGGTGTATGATGTAGGCTGCAAAAGACGGTGTGTGTGATATCTGACGGATTGAAACGAGATCCTAATGAGGCACGGGTGTGTGTGTGCGATATCTGACGGATTGAAATGAGATCCTGATGAGGTACGAGTGTGGGAGTGTGTGCGATATCTGAAGGCTGAAACAAGGTCCTGAAGAAGCACGTGTTCATGGATTGCATGTATTGCATTTTGGGACGGATAGACCAATTTTCTTAAAACTGTATTATCGGCCTACGGGAGTCGAAATACTGTATTAACGGCCTGCGGAAGTCGTAATACTTGAATCGTTTTTAGGGCTCTAATGAGTCGACAAATGATTTTTATCCTCGCTTTCCCTTGCATGTGAAAATAGTTTTCTGGCTCTGGTGATTCGTGATTTAAAACAGTTTCCAAATTATTTTATTGGCTTGAAAGAGAGTCGAAAACTACACTTCGTTTATCGAGCATGTTTAGCTTATACTGCATGTATTGTTTAGGATCTACTGAGCTTTGGCTTACGGTGTGAGATTTTGTTTTTCTTCAGGTACCGGTCACGCAGGTTGATCAAGATGTGCTGGAGAGGTTGAAGAGCTGTAGTCTTCCATTTTTATTCTTTTGTTATATGTATGTTATAACATGTTTTTTGGGCGTTGGTGCCGTGTAATGTTGCCATTTGGCATTTATATACAATATATGTATATTTTAAATTGAGAGTGTATTCTCGGGTTGGGAATCATGTATGGTTATTTATGGGTGTTTCACGTGGCCCGGAGTTTGGGGCGTGACAGAGTATGAGTTTTAATAATATGGATGTTTGTGAACAAATTAATGAGTTGTGAAATAATTTTAAGATAAAAAAATAACGATAGATTTTGACGACATGCTAATGGGAAAAGTTGAAATGAGGCAATGAGAGTGAGGTTGGAGATTGGGGTTTATTTAAAGAAAATTTGTTGAAATTCTAGTTTAGGGATCACTGCTCAAGCGGTTAAGGTCCGCTCGAGCGGACTATTGGGATGAGTTTAGAAGTTTCTCGAGCCTCGGAGAGAAATCAAGAGAATATATATATAACCCTCATTTATACATGTGAGCCCCTTTACCCTTCTTCTTATTTCTCTTCTCTTTTCTCTCTCTCTATCTCTTCTTGAGAGAAACCCACCCAATCCTCAAAACCCTAGCTTTCTACCACCCATATTGAAGATGGAGGCTTGATTAGGAAAGCTCTAGGGTAAAGATCAAGCTTTGGAGTAAGGAGAGTGAAGATAAAGCCATGAGGAAGCAAGGAAACCCAACATCCAAACCCTAGGTGGTATATTTGAAGAAATCATAAGCTTTTGAGCAAATCCAAGATAGGATTTAGATTATCTCACATGTCTTGTATAGATTTGGGTTGATATTTTGTGTATATGAATAAAAATCAAGTTAATTGCATGCTTTATTCAAATCATAGTAGGTTTGTGTGTGGATTGAGTTAGTTTTCATTAAAACAGAGGTTCTTGGGAGGTGATTACCCATGAAATTGATGACTTGTTGTATTAAAAAGGGGTTTTGAGACTTGAATCTAGTGTTTTCGGTTAGAAATAAGGATTTGAAGCATGTTTATAAAAGGGTTATGTGTTTGGAGGTTTAGAATTCAAAACAGGGGAGATTTTGGGATTTTCTCAGGTGACAGTGCGCTTGAGCGGCCTCATGGCCGAGATCTTGGGCACTCGAGCGCCCCTCTGTCCGTTCGAACGGACCGCTGCGCTGAGCCAACTTCAAGTGATCATATCTCCTTCATTCGGACTCCGAATTAGGTCATTTTTGTACTCAAACTGAAGCCCCAAAAGTCCTCTTTCCAACAAGATTTCTCTCACAAAAATTTCTTTTTGTAGGGAGAGTTATGATTAAATTAGTGAGGGTATGTCAAAATTTTATAACCATTTTCCACGCACTTTTGGCCGAATGTTTTAAAACAAATATTTTCATTATTATTGGCCCTTTTTACTAAATTCCTAGTTCCTTAAGCTAATGGCATACCTATATATATATCTAGATTGAGTTTGGATGCATGCATTGGACTAGTTGGTTGGGTTTTCTTTTACAATAAAAGTGGATT
>JAOTRH010082923.1:0-10188 GCA_034768845.1 Heliamphora exappendiculata
ATCTTGAGAGTTAGGGGTCAGGGTTTGGGTTTCGAGGTTCGGGGGCTCGAGGTCAATGGGTCTAGGGTCCGAGGCTCGGGGTTTAAGGTTTGAGATCTCAGGGTTAGGGGTTTGGGTTTTGTGAGTTGAGGCCCTAGGGGTTGGGGGTTGGGGGTCAGGGTTTAGGGTTTAGGGTTCTGGGGGTCGGGGGCTTAGAGTTCTAGGGTCCTGGGGTTGGTGACCTGGGTTTGGTGGTCGAGGACCCAAGGGTCAAGGGGCCTAGGTTTGGGTGTTGAGGGTCGAGATTTAGAGGTCTAGGGGGCCAAGGTTTAGGGTTTAGGAATTGAGGTTTAAAGATCGAGGGTTAAGATTCAAAGGTATGGGTTTAAGGTTATGGGGTCCGAGGCTCAAGTGGCCAGAGGTCTTGAGGGGCCAAGAGTTCTAGGGTCTGAGGACTAGGGTTGTGTATCAAGGGTTAGGTTCCTGAGGTTCAAGCTTCAAGGGTTGAGATTTTAGGTTCGAGGGTCTAGGGGCCCGAGGTGTAGGGGTTAGGTGTCCGAGGGTCAGGAGCATAAGAGCCCAAGGTCGAGGAACCAAGTTCCAGGGTCGATGAGATGGGGGCTTAGGGTCTAAGGGTCTCTTGTTTGGGAACCACAGGTCCAGGGGTTGGAGGTCGGGGTTCCAGGGGTTGGGGGTCAGGGGTCGAAGGTCAGGGGTTCGGAGTCGACGAATAGGGGCCTGAACCTAAGGGTCGGGGTGTTCAAATGTCCAGAGCTAGAGGTTAGGTCCTGAAGAGGTTAGGCTTTGAAGAGCAGCTCCATCTTGCTCAATTAATGAAGGTTTGAGAAGTTTTTGTTAATGGCCTTTTTTTAGCTCATCCTCTCTTACCTCCACCATTTCCATGGCCACCACCAATCGTTGAAGGTCCTAGAAACAAAGTGGAGATAAGGGTTAAACTTGGATGGAGTACCGAAGTAAGGACTTTAGCAAATGGTTGTTAGGCATGTCCCAAACTTTTTGCATATTAGATGGAAATAGGAGAGCGAGGAAAAATCCCATGAGCATCTTCAAGCGATTTAGCTCTATCTTCAATGTTAATGAGATGGTCCCTCTTGTCAAGCTTTGGAGTCTAAGGGGTCACCTCCTCAGAGATATTGACTACCGTCCTTTTCTCATTCTTCTTATGCTTCTCCTTCTCCTTGTCGAGATATTAACTACCCTTATCTTCTCATTCTTCTTACGTTTCTGCTTCTCATTGTCCTTGCTTGTTCCTTAAGGGACTTCAGTAGCTTTTTTCAACCTCTTCAAAGGCTAGGGAGGAACGAAATCCCCCATGCCTTTGGAGGCCAATTCAATCGAGGTATCAGTAACCTTGGCCAATTTTTTTTATACGATTTCTCATCGCGAGTTGTAGTTGTGATGATTACCTTCTTCTTAGAACCCCCAATAGTGAGCAATTTGGTTAGGTCGACAGCTTGGGCCTTTCTTTTAGCCATTTTGGGCGCGAGTTTGGAGTTAATAGAAGAAATTGAAATGGCATTCTCGTGGTGGGATTCCTCAAAAGGTTGGGATGTAATTGGGGGTCTACAATTGTGACCTTCCTCTCAGCTCTAGTCCAGGGAATCACCATGGCTTCTAACACACTGTGAAGAGCTTAAAACCTCGGTACAACCCAAACTTTTAAAGTGTTGCTACGGATGAAGTAGTAGTAGGTAGGGATGTACTTCAATAAGATGTGTGCGGTGCGTCCCAATCCTTTACCCTTGTACTTTTAAGCCTTCTTTAAATTCGAGATGTGAATCCTATGAGTGATTCCTCGAGACATATATTTGGCAAGCTCACCTACATAAGGGAATAAAAGGTGATTGTTCGCCACAAGTACTCAGGAAAAGGAAAGAAAAATAAAAAATAAATCCACTAACACAAAATAACAAGCGGGTGGTGGAGGTGGTGGAACTACGAGAATCATAGTGGAGCATTAATGATACTGTGAATGTATTTGGTATCTCATTAGGCCCCAACTCGACGTTCTCAAACACAATGATTAAGTCATCATCCACGTCCTTATCGAATTTTGTAGTTTAATCACGAGCTTGTCGCTGTCCTTTTCACTTTCAGGTAGTATGCTGAACCATATTGTAGCAATAGACTATATTCCAGTTACCAAGATTGGTAACGAGGATATGATTAAGTTCCATAACTCTGATGACTATCCTTAAGAAGTTGGAGGATACTTGTATGGGGTTGACACAATAACGGTGCGGAGCATGGTGAAGAATAGGGTGTAGGGGAAACCAAAATCCCCCTTCAACTGACAACTAATGGAATGGGAAGATGTTCCCATGCCCCTTCTCGAAAATCATCATGAGAGCCAAACTTATTTGAACATCATCTAGGATATGGTATCTTTATCGAGAGTTTTTCATTTCAGCCGAAGTAAATACCAAATGTTGAAATTTACCCATTTTTTTTTATACGTATTAAAAAAAAAAAAGAGAGAACAAATAAAATGGAGAATGCTGGGACGACCAGCAAATGAATATGAACAAAGGAGGAGGAATCTTAGAAAGTGACCAAACTAAACACTTATAAGAAGAAAAGTGAGAACAAAGGAACTAGAACGATGACAGTGATAGCAAGAAGTAGTGTTGAATTGGTCGCCAAGATCTAGGTTAATTTTGTGCAAGAACCTTTAAGCTTCTTTGGTTCGAAAATGGTGGAAGAGAAGGTACACAAATGGGGCTTATATAGGCACCAATAGTGCCAATAGCATCATTGTGCCATGTGTGTGGCAAACAAATGTGACATTTTGCACGCACGAAACATCACTCAATTTAAATAGGCTCCTCTCCCCAGGTGACATGTTAGCTTTTGAAGGCTTAAGAAGTTACGAGAGGCACACCAAATGATGAAAAAAATCTAGAGGATCCTAATTTTGAACTCAATAAGTCTGAAGCTGAGCTACGAACAACCAAACCCTAGTAGCCATAGAATACTACCACCCAAGATTGGCGTAATGAACTCGTACAAGGGGCTATGAACTCGTATAAAAAAGGAAAAAACACTACAAAAATAGTATGATCAAACGAAGTTTCAATTGTCTCTATTGTTCAAACAATAGCCAACTATAGCTGAGGGGCAATTGGAGGGCGTTAAAATCAAACTTGGGCCCGAGTAAGCACAAGCTTGTATAGGACCAGCCCAATAGATGAATAAGAGGGCAAGCTCACTCGAAGACAACCTAAAAGCAAATAAGGGTTTAAGGACTCAGAGTCCTAACGAATCAAGGATCTCAAGAGGATAATCTAAAAGAAGAAAGTACCTCATCCGAATAGAATAATAGGGGAATTCCCCAAAGTCCTCGCAGTTCGCCTAAAAAAGGTGGCGAATCAAACTTAGGAGAAAGAGATTTTCCTTTTTTCAAGGATTTAAATCCATTGCAATAAGAAAGCTAGAGTCCCATAAAAAGAGGGAATCCTAGACCAACAAAGAAGCCACTCTTATAAATATAACCATACTCCCACACGGAAAAGTTTGTCTAATTGAGTATCTCTAAAAATTTCTCAAAGATTTTCAATGAGTTTTAACTTGAGTGTCGAAGTGCTTTTTGGTCGAACACTCTTGGCTGAAAAGCATTAACGGTTAATTGTTTTGTAGGAACCCCACTAACAATAGAGAGTCTAGGAATTCGGCCAAGCGAAGTGCAGTTCAGGAAGAGGAACGTGGAGTTCTGTTCATGATCTTTTAAGCCAAGGGCCAAAGAAAACTTATTGGCTGTGTAGTTTTTGTTAGCACAATTGCTTTATATAAAGCTCTCACCACATAAAATTCGAGAAGTACTACAAGTGAAATAATATAAATGTAACTTTTGTTAGTTTCATGGGAGATAAAAATAATTACTCAGTGACTAGGAAACAAAAAGGTAAAAAAATTTGAACCAAAATTTTTTTAAAAAAAGTTTATAAAAAAAATTCCCAAAAAGTCTAACTAGACCAAACATAGCCGGCTTTTTGCCTTTTTGCTTAAAGGCTCCAAAAGCCAAAAAATTTTGTTTTTTAACTCAAAATGCTTTTAGTCTTTTTGCTTTTCACATAATTTTTTTTATATTTTTAAAAAAAATAATAGCTTTTATTATGTACATTTATTTTTTTTATAGAAATTATATTTTAATAATTTACTCGTCAAAATCTATCAAACAATATCCATATTGAATATAAAATTATCTAAAAATAAAATTTTAAAAAATATAACAACTTTAAGTAAAAATTTTTGCATTTTAGGTTAAAACTGCTTTAAGTCTTTAATTTAAAAATTACCCATATCTCAACTAAACAAACTTTTTAATTTTTTTTGTTTAAAATGATTTAAAACCAAAAAATTAACTTAAAAGTCAATTGCCAAACGAACTATAAGTAAATTCGTTTGAACTTATCAGCTTAAAGCTGAATTATTTTTTATTTTATAATAAAAATTAATTTTTATTATAAAGTATTTTACGTAAAAACAACTATAACCTAATGAAACTACCGTGTGGGTGCTCACCCTCGTATCTGACTAAATTTAGGAGTTCGATCAAGGAAGACTACGACCCCGAAACAGGGTGTCTTGTCTGGTTAAACCAGTTTGCTCAGTACCACAATGAAATGCTTCGGACACAACTCAATCGGATACAACAACTTCATCCTCACGCTACTGTTATCTATGCGGATTACTACAGCGTCGCAATTCGTTTCTATCGGTCTCCTACCAAATACGGTGTGATTTTTTGTTTTTGTTTCAGGAGTAAAATTGAATTTTTAATTGAGAATGTTATAGTTATTATATTTAAATAAAAATTAAAGTGTTTAAAATGCATATAGGTTTTTTTTTTTAAGAAAAAAAAATTATAAAAATAAAGTTATTGGGCTTTTTAGATATGACAAACATTTTGAGTTAAAAACTATTATTTTTGCAAAAAAATCATCTTGAGAACTCGAATTAATAACCATTGAAGAGAAAAGCAAATACCTGCCTAGCCAATCTAACTCAAAGACACTTCTGCTTTCATGTATATTTCATCATTTACCATCTAGGAAGCACGAATACAGATACAAAATACAAATACGATATGATACAGATACGATGATACGATAAAATTAAAAAATGCAGAATACCGGTACAACTAAGATACATTTGTAAAAAAATAATTTGTATAGTTTGTAGTATTGTATTTTTTTTTTTGGGGTAATTCTTGTAGTATTGTATTATTTATAAACTAAACTAAAAATAAGAGTTATTTTTTTTGTTTTTACTTTGAAACGTTCAATAACTATCAAATTCAAGAATAACTAATAAATAAGAAAATTTTTATTAAGCATAAAAAAATATCTAGATGGTAGTACAATAATAACAATAAAATCAAAAGATCAACTACATAAAAAAATAATTTTTTAAAAAATAAAAAATAAATAAAAATTTGAAACATATCTAAAAAGTATCCTATGCGTTTTCAAAACGAATTCAAAATTAAAAAATTAAAAAAATATTTTTGGATACTTTTTATACGTATCCGATGTGCATCCCCACATATCAAACGCATATCGATTTTCGATACGTTTATAGCACTATTTTTGAAGTATCCATGCTTCATAATTTACCATTTTTTTTCCCATCATTTTCTTGTATGAACTCATCCCACGTGCATCTTGACTGCTTGATCCATGCATGACCATGTAAGGAAAGACCTGATGTTTGTCAAACCACCATCCGTTTATTTTCTTTGCATTACCCAAGAGGTGATATAGCCCAAAGCATTTCAGCTTCCTTACAATTAAGAAGC
Source organism: Heliamphora exappendiculata (assembly GCA_034768845.1). Taxonomy (NCBI): domain Eukaryota; kingdom Viridiplantae; phylum Streptophyta; class Magnoliopsida; order Ericales; family Sarraceniaceae; genus Heliamphora; species Heliamphora exappendiculata. The sequence goes on from JAOTRH010082923.1 coordinate 5,798, forward strand.
ATATGTGTAGTGATTTTGATAGCGTTTGGTATTGTTAAAATTAGTATTTTATAAATTATAGTTTGTAGCAAAAATTTGAAGTGTTTGGTAAAAATTATAACTTGTGACTGAAATAAAAAATAATAATTATAATTTGTAACAAAACTTGTGAGTGTTTGAAAAAAATTATAAATTATAACTAAAATTAGTTACAAAAAACTAAAGTTACGTACAGTAACTTTACCAAATATCCCAGCACCCATATCACATTGAGCACAATTCGGAACTATCGTGATACCTCTGTTCATTAGATTGCTAGCAACCGGCATAACATTTTGGAAATATTTCCAAAGAAAGCGCTTGATTTTTAGCAATAGGGATAGGTCCAAGTCCCTCCCACACCTCTTTAAGATGACAATTGTTATTGGACTCTTCTATTTGCTGCTGCTTCTCCAATTCAAGATACTCCTTCACCAATAGATACGCTGTTTTTACAGAATAAACTCCAGTAGAATTGAAGTGCCACACTCACTTATCTTTGGTCCCATGAATACTGATTGGTGTGGAGAGAATTGTTTGGCCATCCTTTGGTGTGAACGCTTCCGGGACGAGAACTTCTTTCCACCACTGCGTATCTGTATCAATGAGTTCTTTAACCTTTGTCAAGGTACATCCTCGTCCAGGCCTGCTAACTAACTACCTTAATAAGTTTTGGTTCTTAGGACCAAGGGTCATCCCAAATTCGAGCTTTGTTCCAATTACCAATACGCCACTTGCATGCATCCTCTTGCCAGTTTGTTTCTCCCAGCAAAAATGCTCCGCCAAGCCCAACAAGAATAGTTTGGAAAATTGGCTTTGGCAGAAAGTAAGTTTGCTAAAAACACTTCCCTTTGAAAAGTCTCTTAAATAAAGATGGTTGATCTAAATCGGGTCTCCAGCCTTGATTGGCTAGGAAAGATAAATTAAAATCATTGGTATCTCTGAAGCCCAAATTGCCCTTCTCTTTACTGTTACGGAGCTTGTCCAATCCTACCCAGTGGATCTTTCTCTCCCCCTCGGTGCTACCCCACCAAAATTTGCTAATAGCAGCTTGAATTACTTATTTACTTTGCACAAACTTCTTGGTAAAAGGAAACACTGCTTCACATAACTCGGCAGAGCAAATAAGACTGCTTTCACAAGAATATCCCTTTTAGCCTGGGTGAGCAAAGCTTTTTCCCAACCCTTGACTCGAGCAAAAACATTGTCTGCTACATATTTGAGTACCTCTGTCTCAGACTTTCCAATGATGGATGGCAATCCCAGATGCTTTCCACCTCTGCTTTCGACTGAAACTCTCAAACACTCAGTGTTTTTTGCTTGGCTATATTCAAACTCTCATACTTTTGAAGAATTTCGTTAATTGTCTGGCAATCTTGGCTCGTAACTTAACTAAAGATCACATAATCATCCCCAAAAAAGAGATGTGACATCTCTGGACAAGCTCTTTCAATTTTAATTCCTTTCAAAAGACCGGTTCCCTTTTGCATCTTCTAGCAAATAATGCAATCCTTTGACCCGAAGCAAGAATAAGTAAGGCGATACGGAGTAACCTTGTCAAATTCCTCTTTGTGGGATAAAGGTCTCTCCTCTCTCTCCATTGACCAGCACAGAAAAGGCACTGAATTAACACAGCTCAATATCCAGTTCACCTAAGTATCTGCAAATCCAAATTGTTTCAGTACTGCATCTAGATACCCCCATTCGACATGGTCATATGGTTTAGCCATATCCAATTCCATAGCCATGCACCCAACTTTTCCCCACTTTCTATTTTTAAGAGCATGCACGACTTCCTGAGATACTATGATATTCTCTGATATTTTTCTTCCTCTAACCAAAGCAACCTAATTTTCACAAATAATAACATGAAGGATGGTGCACAACTTATTGGCTGAGACTTTAGCTATGAATATGGCCTAATTGGCAACTAATTTAAAATTTGATTTTTTATTTTTTTTTTTGCATTTTTATCCAAAATCAAAATTTGGTTCAAAGTAGGTTATTTAGTAGCTTAAATTTTAAGTTAGCTTTTTTGAATTTGGTTGTTTGGATAAAAATGTAGCTTTTTTGCTTTTTGTTCAAATTTAAAATTTTGCCCTTTTATATATTTAATATTAACAATTATATGTAGTTAGTAATGGTAGTAAATAAGTTATGAATAAGTAGTATTATTATATTTTAAAAATAATTGGAGTTTAAATAGAATATTCTAAATGTTCGTTTGGCAACCTAGCGTTAAGTCGGCTTTTTAGCTTTAAGCCACACTAGTGACTTTTAAGCTACTAAAAAAGCCAAATTAGTCGAATATGAAATTTCAAAATTGTCTTTTAGCCTAAATGAGATTTTTCCAAATAGAAAAGCTAAAAAACTCAAAAAGTCAAAAAATCAAAAAGCTAAAAGGTAAAATTAAAAATTGTTATCAAAAAAATCAAAAAGTCAAAAAATCAAAAAACCAAAAAACCAATAGGGTAAAAGCTGAGGATTGAAAAATGAGATTTTTTTAGTCTTTTGGGCTTTAAGGCAAAAAGACAAAAAGCCAAAAAGCAGGCTTTAAGCCGGTTTGCCAAACAATCACTAAAAGTTAGTGTTTTGATTTTATTTTTTAATTTTTTTTATCTTTTTTGTTTTTTAGTTTTTTTAGTCTTTTTGTTTTTGCAAAACAGACTATAAGTTGACTTTTTCAGTTTTTTTAGGTAAATAGTCACGATTCTATATATCACAGTCAAAATTATCAAAATTTTACGATTCACGATTTGATTCATGATTCATGTATAAATTGACACGAATATATGATTGAATCTATTTTCTAATAGAATCATGATGAATCTTACGATTCACAGATCGATTCATGAGTCAATTCATTATTTACAATTCATGTAATTTTTAAAATTATTAAATTCAATAAATCATGAACCCCTATTTACCGCTTTTGTTTTATTTTGAAAATATTATAATACAACTTAATGTGTTTATTATAAAAATAAGATATAATTATGCATAATTTATTATTCATTTAATGATTACAGAATATAATAAAAATAAGATAAACTCAATTTATGTGAAAAATGTCAAAATGTATTTTTTAAGAATTTAAAAGATGACAATAACACTTTTAATAATTTTTTATTGTTATTTTGATAAAGCAATCATAGTTTAATATAATATATTAGTTATATCAATTAGACTCAACAATTATACAATTCTTTTTTGAACTTTTTTTTATTAGTAATAAGCACACAAGATGTGCTTGAAAGTGTATTATGGTTAATATAAAGAGGTGTTTCTCTCTCTCTCTCTCTCTCTCTCATTTATTTTAGTCTTTTTGGAATTTTTTGGTCCATTTTATGAATGTCAAAAGAGAATATATGATTTTTAAGAATTTTTATAATCGGTTAGATTGAGCTAAAATAACTTATGATGAAGGTAAATATTTTTCCAATTAAATTGTGCAATTATGCTCTTATTATATAGTTTGTGTAAATATTTGTTTTATTTATTTTATTTCATACATAAGAAGTGTTTTAACCTCGTATTTATAGTTTATGATGAATTTTACGGTTCTTGATTCGATTCGATTCACGCTTCGCAAAATTAAAATTTCGATTCACGATTCAATTCACGCTCGGCAAAACTAAGATCACAATACATGAGCTAATAGACATGTATTGCATAGGACTTGTTGGATTTCTGGTCATAGGGATCAAGGAAATCAATGTATGAATGATACTCTTCCGCATAAACTTCACTATGTAGAAAGGCTATCACCACTACCACAATAACAGACCCCACAATTTCCCAATGGGTTTGATAGAAAAGAGCTGTGATACCATCCCCACCCGGAGCTTTGGTTGGATTGATATGATCAAACAAGGCATCTTTGAGTTCTCCTTCAAAAACAAGTCTAGTAAGAGTGGTGTTCATGGGCTCAGTAACCTTATGCGGATTCAGCGATATAACCTTGTTCAGATGATTGCATTCTCCTGATAGAAAGATTCCTTGAAAGTACATATGAAATTCTCATCGAACATTAGCTGCGTCAGATACCCGTACCCTCGGATCATTCTCAATTCCATATATATATAATTTTTAATCTCAAATTCCCAAATAATAAAGATCCATAATTTTTGGCTATCAAACGATAACCCACATAGACTTCAATTAACAAAGCAAATACAAAGAAATAGAAACAACCAAATACGCAAGGATGCACGTGGTTCGACTAACTGTTTATCTCAATTGGAGAGAAGAATCAATCCACTATACTCTTTAAACACGGATTACAAGATTTAATCCATACCTAACAATATTTGTAACCTCAAACTGAATTTCTCACCGTTTATTTGCACTATTTGATTTCAAAACTGAGTTTC
>JAOTRH010082934.1:0-17055 GCA_034768845.1 Heliamphora exappendiculata
TTTGATGGGCCTGCGTGCCCCAACTACTTGACAAACTTTTATTCATTTACTTGGTCCATGGGCCTGCGTGCCCCAGTTTACTGTTTATTGGGCCTGGGTGCCCCAATTTATACTCTGATACACTGCATTGTATTTCGTGCCATTCTTACTGCTTCATGTTCATCTGCATGTGTGATTCTTACTGCTCAATCTGTCTTGTATGTGAATGTCAGCATTTTACATAAGTCATAAAAATTGCAAATTCACTATACCCGCCATATTCTAACATGGCGGTTACCCCTTCCAACATGGCGGCCGCCCCTTCCAACATGGCGACCGCCTCTTCCAACATAACGTTTGTCCCTTCCAACATGACGACCGCCTAGTCAAAGTAGTGATGTCACTATACTGTGCTTTTTCAAGTTGGCAGCCGCCATAATGAACATGTCCTTCTGCAGAATTTTTGGTTTTTTGCCTTGTTCTGCCTTATAAATACAACCCTGAAGGTCCCCCTTTCTATTGCTTATACTTATATGGCCACACCACTTTCTTCATGGACCGAGGCATTCTTCCACATTGAACGTCTGAACTTTGCTCCTTTCGGCCTTAACGCCCTCTTCTCAATGAGAACTGTGAAGACAAGCAGACCCTTACTTCTGGCTGCTACACAACTGTGGAATTCTGTTATCGTAGAATTCTGGATCTGACTCCGTAGAATTCTGTTATCATCCCTACTCATTTTCTCTCTGTTCGGAAGCAATGTTATCATCCCTACTCATTGTCTAGAATGGAGGCTACTCGTCTAACCTCGGGTGGCTGTCTTGACATTCCATGGCTTATTGAGAGGTTTCATTCTACGGGTGACCTCAGTGATCTTGACTTCCAGCTACGACATGGCTACATACTTTCCTTCTGCCTCCTCGCCCAGTATCTCCTCGTCCCTCCTGATGGGCGGGTTAGTTGTGCCCTGGTCAACATTGCTGGCCAAATGTGGACGGAGAAGGACTTTGTGCCTCTTGCTTTAGCCGAGATGCTGCTGGGTTTAGATGCTGTCAATCGCGGTGAGACCACTACTCTTGCTGGCAGTCCTTTACTCTTTCAGGTAAACTCAAACCTTACTTTTATACTTCATTTCATATTATAACTTTTTCCTCTTACTGCTCTATCTTTTGCTGCAGATCTGGCTGATGGAGAAATTGAATTTGGTGCAAAAGCCGCCTACTGACAGACATAGTGCTGCGGCATTCCTGTATCGTCCCAGTTACCAGATATGTACTACTGAAATAGCCTGGCAACAGTACCTTTGTTCTTTGATTGGCCCGGATATCACTTGGCAGTGGCCTTGGTGGCGGATTCCCGTCATGACTCTGACTACCACGAGTCATTCCAGTGTTTTGCTTGTCGGTCTGTACCGAACTTCTTTCTACTACCCCTGTCAGATCATGTGACAGTTTGGTCATATTCAGGTGATCCCCCATATCCGAGCCCATTTATCTTCATCTATACTGCAGGCCCCGTTTTTGGCACAGTATCGGGATGCCTGGCCTTCCCTCTCATTGATGGAGATGCAGGAGTTGCAGTACCCTGACCTTTTTGCTGAATACAAGGCATGGCTAATGCAAGACAGGGACAGGAAAGATAGAGATGAGGGAAAACAAACAGCAAAAAGGAGAAGAATTTGAGGCTCTCTGCTCTGTTTTGAAGATTTCACAGCTTTCTCTTTTTATTGTAGAGTTTGGGACTTGCGTGCCCCCTCTTTTATTTTAAAACTTTATAACCCTGATATAAAGTAATGAAAAACTCCCACTTTATGTTTAAGATGGTTTAAATTTATCTAAAGTTTTAATGACTCTATTGTTAAAATTCAGAAATTAATTTGTATTGGTCTTACTTAGATTCGAAGATGGTTAAAAACAAAGAATGTGACCAAACTTCTTTAAAGAAGCTGCCTACGTATCCCAAAAAAGTGGAATCAGGCCATAACGTAGTTCGGGCTCAGTTTTCACTCGGGTATTGACACTCTCCTTTTGTGATGCCCTAACTTTTTTCAAGTTCGCCCTTTCGGATTTTCGGCCTTGCGGGCTGCCATAATTTTTTCCTGAGTTTCCTTTTTAGTTTTCAACTCAACGAGCTTTTCTTTTATTTTTATTTTTACCTCAAGGATAGTACTTCTTGAGTTGATCAAGGTTTACTGGAGTGGAGAATACATTGCCATCCAAATCCATAATGCTGACTGCACCACCGGTCATGATGGTTTTGATGAGAAACGGTCCGGACCAGTTTGGCTTGAACTTGCCCCTCGGGTCAAAAATAGGAGCTCTGATTTCCTTGAGAACCAAATCCCCTTCTCTAAGATATCGAGTCTTGGCCTTCTTGTTGAATGCCCGTGTTATCCTTCTTTAGTAACCTTGTACATGAAATAGAGCTTGCAGTCTTCTTTCATCAAACAAGAGCAATTCTTCCATCCAGTTCCTCTGCCATTCTGCTTCTAAGATATTGGCCTTGGCTACTACCCTTAGCGAAGGGATTTCCACCTCAATGGGAAGCACGACTTTCATCCCGTACACTAAGGAGTATGGCATAGTTTCGATTGAAGTTCTGATTGATGTTCGGTATCCCCAATGCGCAAATGGTAGATGTTCTGGCCAATCTTTATGTGAGTTGATCATTTTTTGCAAAATTTTCATAATATTCTTGTTTGCTGCTTCGACTACCCCGTTAGTCTGCGATCGATATGGCGAGGACTTGTGTGCCACTATCCGATATTCCTCAAAAAGATCCAAGACTTCCCTTTAGAAATGTGAGCCATTATCCGAGATGACCTCGTGGGGAACTCCGTGCCGACAAATGATACTTTGCTTGATTAAGTTGGCGACATGGGAGGCCTTCAATACTGAGTAGGAAACTGCTTCCACTTGTTTGGTAAAATAGTTAATGGCCACTAAGATAAACTCGTATCCATTAGATGCCTTCGGTGTTATTCTGCCAATCACGTCGATGCCCCATACTGAAAACAACCGTGGTGACATCAGATTATACAGCTGAGACGGGGGAACGTGCATGAGGTTTGCGAGAATCTGGCACTTATGACACATTCGCACAAACTGAATACAATCTGTTTTTATCGTCATCCAAAAGTACCCTTGTCGTAGGATCTTCTTGACTTACATATTTTCGCTCATGTGTGGCTCACCGGCTCCCGCATGTATCTCTTTCATCAGCTCTTGGCCCTCTTCAGTGTTTTCACATAGCTTGTTAACCCCAAAATGTCCTTGTTTGTATCATTTACCACTACAAATAACAAACTGCGCAGATAGTCATCGTATCGCCCGTTTGTCCTTTTTACTGGAAAAACTGGGATATTCTCATTTCTCTACGAAGTTTTAAATGTCAAAATACCATGGAAGGCCGTCGGTTCTTTCTTCAACGGCGGCTGTCATCTCATATGCCGGTTTTCCCTTATGTTCAATTATTAAGGGCCTCATTCGAACTCCGGGCGGTATGTCGATCATGGATGCTAGGGTAGCCAGTGCATCGGCGAACTTATTCTACAGTCTCAGCACATAGGTGAAGATTACTAATTCAAAGCATGGTATTAACTTCTCTAGCTCTTGATGGTAGAGAATCAGCATCACATCCCTGACCTTCCACTCTCCTCGTGCTTGTGAGACCACGATGGCTGAATCTCCAATGACTTCCAGCTTTCTTGCCCCTAGTTCTAATGTTGCTTCCAATCCGGCTAAGCATGCTTCGTACTCGACCTGATTGTTGGTTACTTCAAAGTTGAGCTTCAATGACAAAGGGACATGTGAGTCGTCAGGGGTGAGAAGGAGAACTCCTATTCCATAGCCGTATTGATTGGACGCGCCGTCGAAATATAGAGTTCACTTGTCATCCCCGACTTTCATCAGTTGTTCATCAGGAAACTGAAATTCTGTGTCTTCACCCCCTTCCACTGGTTGATCAGCCAGAAATTCTGCCACTGCTCTGCCTTTGACTGACTTTCGGGTGATATACTAGAGATCAAACTTAGATAGTAACAACAACCATCGGGCAAGTCTTCCTGTTAGTGTCGACTTTTCGAACAAATACTACAACGGGTCTATCTGGGAAATGATGTTCACTGTAAAAGACAACATGTAGTGCCTTAATTTTCGAGAGGCCCAAACCAAGGCCCAACATGTCTTCTCTAGCGGCGTGTATCGAATCTTTGATCTCGTCATCTTTTTGCTTAAGTAGTAGATAGCCTTTTCTATTCCAGTTTCATCTTTTTGCGCCAACATACATCCCATAACTGAGTTAGTCTCTAACAAATAAAGGATCAGTGGCCCATCAAGTTCGGGAGGAGCTAGAACAGGAGCGTTTTGCAAGTACCGTCGTACGACATCAAAGGCGTCTTAGCATTTCTGATCCCATTCAAATTCACTCCTTTTTTCACAGGCAGAAGAGCGGCTCACAGGTAGTTATCAACATTGCGATAAAGCGGCTGATGAACTGAATCATTCCCAGAAAGCCCCTGACCTCTCGTTCGGTCTTCGGAGGAAGCATTTCCAAAATTACTTTGATCTTTGAGGGATCGACTTCAATTCCCGTTGAGTGATCATAAATCCCAGCATCTTTCCAGCAGTAACCCCGAAGACGCACTTTTGTGAGTTGAGTCGCACCTTGTACTTTCGAATCCTCTCGAAGAACTTTTGCAGAGCTATGATGTGGCTATCCCGATCCTTGGATTTGACTATCATATCGTCCACATATACCTCAACCTCCTTATGTATCATGTCATGCAGCAATGTAGTGGCGGCCCTTTGATAGGTTGTCCCTGCATTTTTCAATCCAAACGGCATTACACGATAACAGTAGCTGCCCCAAGGCATGGTGAATGCCATCTTTTCCCTGTCTTTGGGATCCATTAAAATCTGGTTGTATCCAGAGAAGCCATCCATGAATGACAGCAAGGCGTGCCCCGCTGTACTGTCCACCAAGACATCGATGCGCGATAGCAGAAAATCGTCTTTCGGGCTACCCTTGTTGAGGTCTCAGAAATCTACGAAAACTCGGATACGACCACCCTTCTTTAAAATTGGCACGATGTTGGCTACCCATTTTGGATACTAAGTTACCATCAAGAACCCAGCGTTGATCTGTTTGGCAACTTTTTCTTTAATCCTCAGACCCCATTTCGGTCAGATCCGTCTTAATTTTTGTTTGTCCGATTTAGCATCAGGATATAAGAGGATACGGTGCTGGACAATGTCAGGATCAATTCCGGGCATATCTTCGTAGGACCATGTAAATACATCTTTGAATTCTTTTAACAAAGTTATTAATTGTTCTTGTTCAACTATGGATAAAGAAGAACCAATTTGAACATTTTGCGGGTTAGTTTCATTACCCAAATTTATTGACAAAGTTTTTTCAATTATTGGTTGGGCACGTTTTCTTTTTCTCTTTTTATTAAAAGTTTTATTTCTTCGGGGATATCCCATCGAATTCAAAATCATCAGAAAGTATATCAAATAAATCAAACAAAGCAAAGTAACCAAAAATTTCATTCATTTCATTAGAAATAGCGGGAATTACAAACTCGATAGCAAAGGAAGAGAGAGGAGCACCAACAGATGTGCCCTCGATTATAGACCCAGACTCAATTCCGAACTCAGGATAGAGAATGTGTACATCATCGAACTCGATGGTCTAATTTTTTACTTCCTTTGTGGCTGCGTCGATGATGAATTTGGTGCAGTTCGTAGGTGCGTTGAAATCTATCATGAAATAGTCTGATTCAATTATACGTTGTTGAGTCAACTTTTCGTTGAACAGCATTCCCAGATCAGTACCGTCGAGTTTGTCAACCCAGTCTTCCTCTCGGACCTTCTTTCCTTCTCCCTCTATTGTTTCTTCTTCCTCGGTGTCAGACAATCGATAATTGAAAAAGATTTCCAACCCTGGCAGCTTTTGGCTTGTCTCTTCGTCGATCCATGACTTCGAAAAGCCACAGTATGAAAAGTCTTCTCCCTCCTTGACGAAGTATGCATTGAGTGTCCCAGAATAGTTATCTTTTTGCCCCTTTCTAGGTCCTTCCAGATCTTCCTCCGTTGGCTCATACCCAAGACCAAAGCGGTGTAAAGTTGGTAATACCTGAATGGGCTATGAGATTCCCTGCAGTTTACGTCCCAATCCCATGCCGGGAAAAAAAGACATTTTTCTCATCATCATTACAGCCCACGAGTTGACATATCTTTCTTCCTCATTCATCAGTGCTTGAATGGCCTGTGCTTCATCGAATTGGAATCCACTGAGCAGCATGTCATCTTCACTATGTTGTACTTCTAGTAGAGTTGCTCCCTCCCCTCCTTTCGGGGGGTGAATACTGTCTTCCCCATGAATGGTCAGAACTGCCCCATTCTTCATCAATTTCAATTTTTGATGAAAGGTAGAAGGTACCTCTTGAACATTCAGATCATGTAGCCACGACCTACCTAGCAGCAAATTGAAGGAGGTCGGCACGTCTAGCACGTGAAACTCTACTGACGTTTTCAAAGGTCCTACTGAAGCGTCGAATGAAACTAATCCCGGTACATTCCTTCTGGTGTTGTCATGGGCTCGTACCCCTTGATTACATGGAGTGAACTGGTCCAGCATCATCCCTAAGCAAATGGCTGTTCTTAATGGGCAAACATTCAAGGCAGACCCATTATCGATGGGAGTTACTAGGACCCATTTTTCTAGGCACTTGATAGTGATGTGAAGCGGCTTGTTGTGGCTTCTTCCCTCAGCAAGCAGATCCTTATCAGAAAAGGAAATGACATTTGGTTCAACGGCTAGTAGGATGAGCCCAATCAATTGTTCTGGGGTGGCCTCTATCGGGACGCTGGCCTTATTCAAAACTTTCAACACAGCTTGCCTGTGTTTGTGCGAGGCCACCAGTAGCCCCCAAATGCTGATGTTGGCTTGTGTCATCTTCAATTATCTTAACACTACATCATCTTCCTCTTCCTGTTCTTTCTCCTTTTCTTTTTCACTCGGCTGCCCACTTTCCAGTTTGGATGGTTTGAAGTGTTGCCCACTTCTGGTGAGATGTTCTATACCCTCTTCAGGGTCCCATAGTCCTGTTATTGTTTCACTGGTCTTCCTTACTTCGTTCACAGGCAGAGGGCTATCAAATGCCCACAAATCGCCTAAATCAGTGACCGCCAGTCTTCCTTTCCTTTCTTTGTCATCCTCTATAGCTCAGGTATTGTCAATCTCCTCCCAGATGTCCTCCTCAATAAAGTTCGCTTGTTGCTCCTGAGCGGCCCAAAAGTCGACCCATTCGGCCCCATCTGATTTTAGCATAATCCTCACCAGCCAGTAGGATTGCATGTCATCAACGTGTATCTCTTCCTTAAAAAGATGGGAAAGGGCTATTTCATCGAGCACGTGACCAAATCCATAAGGCCGAGTCGGGTAATCCAACGGCCATTCATCTTCTTCATTGTGCTCCACCTCTTGCTGGTACGTTTGGACTATCGGTTGATACCATTCCCAGGCATTATCGTTTCATTCTTCTCCCCTGTCTCGACTGCCTCTAATTATCATGAATGAGCATGTCGTTTGATCCTGAGCTATTGAAACACGAGGGCATGGCAGGTGTGCTGAACAGATGTATTGACTTGGGCCCTCCAATTCTCCCAGCGACATGTAGTTTACCACATCCTGCCTGGCATGATTTAGCAGTGCGTTTGTAGTGACAGTCGGCTTTGGGGTGACTGATGGAGGAGGGATCACCTTGTTATCAATGAGGTTCTGGATTTCATGGCGGAGCCTCATACACTTGTCGATTAGGTGTCTATGGCTGTACGTCAGCGGCATGGGATCGGGCACTTGTATGGGGTCTAATGGTTTGAGGAGTCCTTTCTCGACCAACCGGTTCAGAGCAGTGGAAAACGGGATGTTGAGAGGGGTAAAAGTTTTTTGCAGCCATTGCTGTGTTTGCTAACCATCACTTGACTGCTGAAAATTGTTTGTTTGATGATTGGAGGAAGAACGGTTCAAAAGGTTTACCTCGCCCGAGCGGAACACGAGATTAGTTGTGGCGGGTTGATTTACAAGGAAGGTCCTTCTCGGTGGTTTCTGGCTGGATTCTGTCTTTTCAATATCACCGGATTGGATAGCATACTCAATTTGCACCCCAGCGTCAAACAGCTGTTCAAAGGTGGAAAGTGGCTGCGTGATGATTTAGAGCTTCAACAGAGACTGTAGGTTCTTTATCACCATCCTTACTTGCTCCTTTTTAGATGGTCAACTTGTCATTTTAGCGGCCTTGCCTCTCCAGTGGGTCAGAAAGTCAACAAAAGATTCTCGATTCTCGATTCTCTTGTCGGGTTGTTTCAAGCTCTCGAGTAGTGACATCTAACTGGATGTTGTAGCTGTAATGGCTAATGAAAGAAGTGGCTATATCCTCCCATGTTCTAGCCTTGACCACTTCGAGAGAAAGAAATCACCTCTGCGCAGCTCCAGAAAGCGATCGATGGAATAATTGAGCCTTAAGCTGATCATCGATCCTTATAGGGGATAAGGTCCCAACATACATTCTCAAATGGATACGCGGATCCCCAATGCCATCAAACTTTTTCATTTATGGCATCTTAAACTTTTCGGACAATTTCACATCTGGGAATAGGCACATACCACCTACGTCCAGCATATATTCTTCTATTCCTTTAGCTTTTCTCAGCACCTTTTCCATCCGGTCAATCTTTTTCGCCAGTGCAAATTTCCTGGTCTGAGCAGTATTCTCATCTTCTATCACGATCGGGCGGGGAACCCGATGTGGTACAGCAACTTGCGGTATTTCTGGCCCTTAGTACTCATCCCAAAAATCTTTATCATTCTCGTTCACATTGTCTGGCTGTCCATTCACACCAAGCATACATGCCTAAATTGCTTGTATCTGTGCCTGGCATTGGTTTTGATCTTGGATCTTTTGCTCCACAGCTCGCTGTATCTCGGTAATAGCTCTCATCATGGCTGTGAAATTAACTTCATTTTTTGCCATGTCGGTTGATTCAGATACTCTGCGCAGTTTGCCTGTTTCTGATCTTACCCAAACTCGTGTCGACTGTACTCTTCCCAGATCAATGGTATCTCACTAAAAAATCTGGATCCCACAAGCAAAATAGCCAGTCTCAGATATTTCGAAAGAACTCGAATAACGGACAGCAAATATCCCAGATACCCAAATAGATGAAACTGAAATAATGCCCCTGTCAAGCTCATATCTCTGGCACAACAACTGAACATCTGAAAAACTAAGACGAGAACCAAAGGGGATAGATCAACCAAGTTCTAGAAGAAAGGTTTTATCTAAACGGACGGCGTTCAGGCAAGATAACAGTTCTAACCCTTGAGGGATTGGTTTGACCTAATGATTCTAAAGGAAAATGGATAGCACTCCAACAGGGAAACAAATCTAACTCTCTAGGATTCTGATAAAAAATGGGCAGCATAATGGCAGGATCACAAGACCAGCTCTAAAAGGTATAACAAAGGAGGCAAACCTAATACAACAACCGGGAAAAGCTTATAATCCAAGAAGAACTTGAAGGAGAGAGAAACTACTCTAAAGGTGTCAAAAGAAAACATGGGCATGACCTCGGGAAGAAAACTGTGGTGTGAAAAATCGATCAGGGTAAAGATTAAAACCCGGGTAAGAACCCGAAGGCGAAAAACTAATTTAATCAAAATATAACAGAAAATTCAGGCCGAACCCGAGAAAAGGACTAATCTAATCCGAACAATCAATCCTAACAATATACAATCAAAACATACAATAAAATAAACACATAATCCTACTAGGGTTAGCAGCACCTAATTGGGGGGGTTCTATGTTCACTATATGTAAAAGGCCAGGTTTGGTCAATTTAAACAGGGTACCTTTTGAATAGAGTCGGGTATATACCTCTCATACTTGGAGTGGTGCAAGACATGGTCAAATAGTACGCCCGAACTATTTTAATGTTGCCCGTCTTTCCATGAATCTCCTAAACGAATTAACGTTCAGGGCATCGGTCGACTAGGCAGGGGGTTGAAGAACAATGCATATGCATGCAGAAATGCAAATGAGAAATTTTATTAGGAACCAATGATACTTTTGAGTCTAGCACTCTTATTTGATTTTGAAAATCAGTCGCTAGAAAATACTGTGGCTTTGGGAATGGGGATCAAAAATAAGAAAAATCAAAGATCTTTTAAAAAATATTGTAAACACCTTGAAAACTAAATTTTGAAAACTTCTTTTGTTGAAAATAGAGTCGCCACTTAGTTTTTGAGAAAAACTAAAAAAAATAAAATTGGCTACTGATCTTGAAAATGTTAACCAGAGAAAAAGGGTTCATGGGCTAAGGTATGAATCGAAAAAAATATTAGGCACCCCGTTCGTCCAACTGTAAGGTTGATATCTACTAATCATCATTGGTTCATTAATATAATTTTTCAAATGCATACAAATAAGTGTCTAAAAAAATCTTAAATTCTATAATATGCAATTTCTATCTAAATGATACATGAAACATACCCACATGCAATATTGTCAAAAATGACTTAAACTATCATAATATGCAAAATAATAAAATATATTATAAATTACCAAAACTACATAAACATGAATTTGCTATAAAAGAAAGAAAAATTAAACTTTTCTAAACATACTTTCAAATAAAGAAACTAAAACTTGCGGTTTATCAAAATTAACTAAGTTAATCTCAACGTGATGAATTAATAAAGAAATAAGAAATGTAAAACAAGAAATGCATAAAAGAAAAAAATGTTATATTAAAAGAAAGCCTACTTAACAAAGAAATTTAAAATAAGAGTTTTGTAATAAAAGAGAATTTAAAAAAAATTTTAAAAAAAAGAAAAAGATTTGACAAGATATGAAAGGTAGAAAATGCTATTAAGAAGAAAATTTAATTATTTACATAAAAGATGAAAATAATAAGAATAAAAGAACATTAAAAGATATCTTCATGTTTTTGGTACTTTTTGTTGTTAATAGATGGAAAGAAAAATATTATGAGAGTCAAGTTAAAAAAATTTAGCTATTAACATTTAAAAGAGAATAAAAGAGACGAAAATAGAACAAAAGAAAAGAATAATGAAGTATTTTTAAGGGAAAAAATTATGAACTACTTAAAGATGAAAATTAGTTTGAAAATATTTTTGTGATTTTTGAGTTTGATGAAAATAGAGAAGAAGGAGGATAAAAGAACATAAAATTATAAAAAAAAAATGAAAATATAATTTTATAAGTACTAATACTATGAGAAAAGAAATACTAAATAGAATTTTATGAAAAAATTAAAACTAATAATAATAGAAAAGAAAATTACATTAATGAAAGAAAAGCTAAAAAAAATTGAATTAAATGAATATTTAAACTAATATTACTTAGGTTGGTGTTAGCAAAAGAATATTAAACTAAAATTAAAAGAAAAAAAAAAAGAAATGCTAATAAAAGAAAATGAAATGAAATACTTAGTACATGAAAATAAAATGCTATTGAAATTAAATTTCTACTAAACGAGAAAGTTAGATACTAGAATATTAAATATAAAAAAAGAAAAGAAATAAAATGCTAGGAAAAGAACATTACACTAGAGAAAAAAAGAAAATAAGTAAGGTGCTAATAAGAAAAAATTAATACTAATGAAGAAAATAAAAGAATAGAAAAAAAAATATTAAGTTAAAAAAAATAGAATATTAGCACTAAAGAAAAGAAAATGAAACATTAAAGAAATTATATTAAGTTAAGAAAGTAAAAAGTTACATTGCAAAGGAAAGTAAGTGTTTGGAAAGTAAATTACATTATTTACTAAATAAAGGCTAGCATGAAAATTAAGTTAGAAAAATAATTAGAATGCTAGTAAAGTAAAATTAAGTTAACTAACAGAAAATAAAATAAATACTAAAATATGGAATTAACATAAAATAAAGAAAATGAAAAGAAATGTAATATTAAAATTAAATGGGTGTCATATTGGCGATTACAACCATTTTCATGTAGGTGCCTTAATCATAACGATTAACAGCATTGATTAGTTGTAACCGTTGGGAATGTTGGCACTAAGTTGATGGATTAATGGAATGCAACATTGTACTAAAAATAAAATAAAAATAATAACTGAAACTTTTAAAATAAATAACCCAACTACGTTGAACAATAATTAATATTGCAAATACTAAACAAATTTGACAATAATCGAAGAATTTTTAAATGGAAATTAACCCGATCGCTCCAATAGAGAGAAGTGGAGTTTAGAAAGATTGGGGATCCAAGCGAGGTATCTGGATTGCCGGGGAGTCCTCAAATCGGGAAATGTGCTCCAATTGTCCAATCATCGGGGGGGGGGGGGCTGATCCAAGTAATGTCGGCTTCAATGTAGGTATGGGAGATTAGGGATTCGGTATCTCGGCAGGATTTTGGCGTCGGGGCTCGGGATCGCTCGGTATATCGGTAGAGTCTCTCTCACTCAAAATTCGCACTGAAAACGTACGCCGGGGTACGGTAATTATAGAATTCTTGAACCAATGAGGATTTAACACGTTTTGGGACACGTCAGGCCATTTGAAGTTGGCAGCCACCACAATGCAAGTTGGCGGCCGCTGGGTTGGAAAAGGTTCCACAAGGTTCTATTGGCAGCCGCAACAATGTGAGTTGGCGGCTGCCACTTTGGGCTATGGTTTCCAAGAGGTTCTATTGACGACCGCCACAATGAACATGGCGGTCGGCACTTCTGGCAATGACTTGGGCAACAAGTTATCGACGGTACGGTAAAATTTTATTGGTTTCGGAGATTTTGAAGGTTTTTGATGGCGGGGTTCAAATGCCGAGCTTAGATCACCTCCCGAGGATCGTACTGAGACACTATTCCACCTGTTTTTATCATCGAATTCGCCTAAGATTAGGCGGGGTCAAATTGGGGTGTCTACAACGGGACAACCCACACAACCACCACTGACCCAAACACTCCAAACACGGCCATCACAGACCCACGATGCTCACCCGCGCCAATAGAAACCCAACAGCAAACCACGCACCCAACCGTGCATCAACAATTGCATCTACCATGCACATCACCCACAAGGGCGACACTCAAACGCACACTCGAGGCCACGACACGACCTCCGAAACCATCACACAACCAACCAAACCCCAAAAGGAATCCACAGGTATTTAAATCAAGTAATTCCCATAAATTAATCAATTAAATACCATAGGGCACCGATCGAAAACCAAGGAACCAACCCAAAATCACAAACCACCAGCCCACAACTTCAGTCGACTGGACCCAACCCCCAGTCGACTGAAAAACACACTGGAAAAGCCAAAATCCCAAAACACATGGTTCAGTCGACTGACCCCATGAGTTCAGTCGATTGAACCTCAAGAACCATGATCCAGTCGACTGAACCCACCCAGGAACTGATTCCGAGCTACCGGTTCAACCTCCAAACCCCTGAATCAAAGCCTTCCAACGCCGATTCAACATTCTCAAACATCCACATGCCTAGGCTTAACACCAAGACCACCATAGAAACACCCGGCACTCAATTCCATCCACGAAATCACCGAAAAATAGGTTTTAAGCCCAAAATCCAACTTTGAAACAAACGCAGATCTATAGCGATCTACCCGTTATAAACACCCACGTTTGCCCATAGAACCCTTATACAGCAGCAGGGTCTAGAATTCTACCTCGGTGAGTTCAAAACTCGACACCTCGAACCACGTGCAAAATCAAGCTTTGTCAGAATCAAAATCTGATCGGCTGGTTGCGTAACCCACGACCCCAAAAGAAAGGAGCCGCTGTTGGATCGTTGAAAACTAAGCCCCGGGCACCCGAGAACTTAGAGAGAAGGCAGAGAGAAAATAGAAAACTTAAGAGTTAAGTTTTAAAAAATATCTTTTTGAAAATATCTAATTTCAAATATTTATAGGTCCTAAAAATATCTTTTTTTAAAAATTTTCGAGATTCACACCACAACAGCCCACGGCCCCGGGAACCTACCCCGCATGCATATCTAAGCCTAATCATGCATCAAAAGCAGTAAAAATATGCTCAAACGTAAACACGTAATGCGCGTCCAAAAACGCTAAAAAAAAATGGGTCAGGGTCTCACAACACAGACACAGGTAGTGCCTTGTCATAGAGGGAGGGTTGTTCATTAACCTGATCTGTATATGTTCTTGGGAGATTCGTTTGACAAGATCCCAACAGAACAAGATACCGAGCCTTGTAACTACAATGAAGCACTAAAAGACAAATATGCAGGTATTTGGCAAATGACTATGAATTCAGAGATAGAATCTATATATTCCAATCAGATTTGGGAACTTGTAGAACCACCTGAAGGGATAAAATCCATTGGATGCAAGTGAAACTACAAGAAGAAGAGACGAGCAGACGAGAAGGTTGAAACCTTCAATGCTAGGCTTGTTGCTAAAGGATTTACTCAGAAAGAAGGGATCGACTATGAGAAAACCTTTTCGTTGGTAGCCATGCTTAAGTCTATTCGGATTCTTTTATCCATTGTCGCACATCTCGATTACGAAATCTAACAAATGGGCGTCAAGATAGCTTTCCTTAACGAAAGTCTTAACTAGTTTATCTATATGATATAACTAGACGGATTTATTGCGAAAGGCCAAGAACACATGTTGTGTAAGTATAAGAGATCCATTTATGGACTTAAGCATGCATCGAGATCTTGGAACACTCGATTTGATCAAGCTATAAAGTCTTATGATTTCGATCAAAGTCTGGATGAGTCCTGTGTGTACAAGAAGCTTGTGCGAGATAGGAAACAAAGGATGTTGGGCTTACCACAAGCAAAGTATATCGATGATATCCTTACTCATTTTAGCATGTAAGATTCCAAGAAAGGGTTTCTCCCTAACAAGCATGGGATCACTCTATCAAAGAATCAGTGTCCTAAGACACCTAATGAGATAAAGAAGTTGAAGGCAATTCCTTATGCTTCGGCAATAGGAAGCCTCATGTATGCTATACTTCGCACTAGACCCGACATCTACTTTGCCATTGGCATAGTTAGCAAATATCAGTGTAATCCAGGACAGGAGTATTGGATTACGGTAAAGAATATAATCAAGTACCTGAAAAGAACTAAGGATTATATGTTGGATTACCAGGCAGACAGTCTAGTACCTTTTGGGTACACAGACTCAGATTCTCAGTTTGACATAGACCTTACAGCAAGTGACAACTTTGCAGATACTTTACAAAGAGCTTACCGGGTAAGACTTTTGATAGTCATGTAGAGGGCATGGGAGTAAGATGTATGGTAGCATGGTTTTGAGTATAAGTGGAAGATTATTAAAGTTGGAATATTGAAAATTATATTTTTAGTATTTAATTTTATTTTTTAATAAAATTAATTTTTTATTTTATGAGAATCATTATGAACAATGTATGCATATCATTTCTTTATTATGTATGGATGTCCAATATTCTATATGATATTTAATCTGGTGTGTAGAGTACGACTTACACACAGAAGTCTAGATTTTAAGTTCTTACGGAATATAAGTTTTTTGTTCACAGTTTAGATGGAAATGGACATACCATCGGTACGACTGTGACACAGAGTTTTAGTAGGCCTGTTTTGGTTACGGAAAACAGATAACAGCATCGTCTATTGTTTTAACTCTCTGTGCTAGTACACTTTGTGTGCATTGAACGGGACATTTAGGATAATTAATTTTATACTGAATATATAAATTAATTCACACCCCAAGGTTATTATGAATAGTTCTTATCATTTTAATCCTAAAATAATTATTGATTTGCATATATTTAATATTCGTTGTTTTGATTAATTATAGAGTGCGATCATATATGAGTTTATATTTTCGGTGAGTTGGATAGCGGTATTATTTATATGAAAAATATTAATTATTGACGAAATTCACGTCCTGATAAATCGGGATTGACATTACCTCCTTAAGGATGCTTGTAAGTTTTGATCGGGTCAAACTCTACAGGTAGATTTAATTATTCGGCGGTCAAATAAGTTAAGAGTAAGGGCTTAAAGAATATCAAGATGCCGATTAAATTAAATTGTTAGTAACTAAATTTAATTGGCAGGTGTCAAAAATCTTAACGTGGGGAGAAGTGGTAAGCATTTTATAACAGGAGCTCAATGCAAGAAGGTCATGAGATTATGGGTCAGAGTGCAATTACAGTTCTTTAGTGGTGTGAACCGCAATTCAGTGTTTTATGGAAATTGTAAAAATCGTTGCGTCTTTCCATAATTGCATAAATCGCTAGTAGGTATCTGTGTTCCACTAGAAGTCTTACTCATAATTACTCTTCAGGTATCTGCTGTAGCTCTATATATATACGCAGGTAGCCTGAACCATTTTCATACATGAAATATCATATTTTGTCTCTCAAGACTAAATATATCTGGGTTATGCCGGTATAAGTTCTCAATAGTTCGTAGCCCACACTACGTTCAAGGATCGCGTAGGAGAATACAGTAGAAGATCTGACAGGAGCTTGAACTCGGAATCAAATCGTAGTTGAAGAATTGATCGACAAAAGGTATTCTACTAAATTAACTTTGGTTGCATGGATTTTATTTTGATTTTTTGTCGTCAAGAAGTTTATCTAAAGATCGTTTGCAAAAATAATGATCTTAGCAATATTGCCTCCAACAGAAATTGTTGTTGATTTTTCATAATTGTAGATACTACAATGAGGTTTGCTTAATAACAGAAACCGCTGATACGCGTCTGTGTTCCACTAGAAGTTTTACTCATAATTACTCCCCAAGTCCCTGTTGTAGCCTTATAAACATGCGAGAATATTAAACCAGTTTTATAACTTATCTTCTAAGACTAAAGCTGTCCAGGTTATGCCGGTATGCATTCCTGATAGATTGTAGCCCATCCTATATTCAAGAATTGTATAAGAGAATACAGTAAAATATCTATCAGGAGCTTCAACTTGGATTCAAATCATAGTTGAAGATTCGACCGGTAAAAAGGTATTCTTCTAAATTAACTTCGGATGC
>JAOTRH010082955.1:0-17052 GCA_034768845.1 Heliamphora exappendiculata
AATCCATATCTTAAACGTGGGGAGAATTCAGTGCGTTTGATAATTGAAAACTCAAGACATAATTTGAGTTAGGGCCGAGAGTTCAGTCAGGACCTTTAGTGGAATAACTTGTGGTTCGTATGGGAAAGGATCTAGCTCGGGGACAGAGTTAGGGATATTCGATTTTCTCATACGATTAGCCCGAGTCCTATACTTTCTCGTGATCACTCACGTAGCCCATTATATACACGGATATTTTTATTATTGATTTCGGTAATTATTTAATTTAATTAGAATGCCAGTTTTGCCGCTGGAGACATTCAGGGATTAAATTAAATAATGAGGGGCGCTTTAGGTTTTTGGCACACCTAGGGATGCTCCATAGGTGGCCGGCTCTAATTAAGGGAATGGGATTTATTTTTATTATGAATATATATCTCTTGCTATTTTTTAGGTAGGAAGACATATAAATGCCGTACATATCTTAAATGATATATTGTATATATCATTAAGAGGCATAAAAAACTAACCCTAATCCTCCCTAGCCGTCGCCTCCTCTCTCTCTCTTTCGGTAAATCATTTTTTCCTTTTGGAGAAAAGTGTGAGAAGAAACCGAAGAGGAGAAAAAGACTTCGATTGGAATCGGTGCCCACACACCGTGATCGTCGTAGTGCGTCCAGGACATACGTGAGAAGGTTGCAAGGTCGTCTTCAACGTATTCAGGTCTTATTAAAACTTTTCGACAAATTTCATAAAGGTATAATGTTATTAAGATTAATATTGTTTTTGATTTTCATGAAAAACGTATGCGGCGTTTTTTACGGACACGACGTTGGTTCAAAATTTTTTATTTCCGCTCCAACAACGAGGAGGACCGACGAATCAGTTTAGGGTCGTGAGGAGGACCGACTAGTCAATTTCTAAGAATGCAAGACTTATGATGATCGAAAGCCAAGCTAAGAGTGGAAATTAGATTTATCAGGAAGAAAGATTGTGAATTAATAGATCGAGACCTAAAACTTTGAGATGAGATAAAAATAATTTTTAAAAGCCAAATCACAACTTAAAATTTATCTTTATCGGGAGAAGAGAATACCTCACAAAATTTTCTCGAATTATTACAAAGTTATTTTTGAAAGTGCTCCAAAAGTCATTTTTAGAAGAACACACACAAAATAATTAAAATTTCATGTCTTCTGAAAATTAATTTTACTAATAAAGCATAGAGAACACATTAGCAAAATAAATGTATGCAAATAATGAGATGATAAACAAAAAAGCTTTTAAAAAGCTCCAAACAGTCCTTCTCAAACCCCAAAACGTCATAATGACAAACTAACCTGACGTGACCTTTGGCAACCTGGCGGTTGCCAAGCCCAAACTCTTCTGACATGACAGCCGCTGAGTAAAAACCCTTCGAACCTGGTGGTCGCCATGTTGCTTTTGGGAAACCTGGCGGTCGCTCACTTTGAAGTTGGCAACCGCCAACTCCAGGCGCGTGGTTTTGGTTCATTCGCTCCCTCCTCACTCTCTCTCTAAACTCTGGTGCTCTCAAGCTCTCTCCCATCTCTTAAACTCTTTCCCATTTCTCTTATTTTCCCGGTTTCTTTCTTGCTTCTTAGCATTCTCACGATGTTCACCCTGCTATTGGTGATCCCATTCTTCTTTATGGCGGGCCAGGGCCATGGGGATGACGACTCGGGGGCACGACGGGACCCCTCTGCTAGTGGGGTCACTTCCACTGCTGCGATGGATGCCCTCGTGCTCGAGCCAGAGCTTGCCCCCTGTCGCGTTGTTGAGGAGGCGCGAGCAGCTGCTGCAGTGCAGGCGGCTGCCGTGCTGCTGCTGAGGCTGAGATTGCTGGCTTTTTGGATCCCGATGCTGGAGATGGTCATCCGGCGCCCTTCGACCCGCACACCCATGCACCATTGCCTCATTGCGTGGTTCTGTGCGGGATGAGACGCTACGAGCCTCCTGATGATGCGATTGCCGTCGACATTCTTCTGCGAGAGCCTGACCACCACATGTCTCGTCGACGCCCATCGGTAAGTATCTCATCTTTACTTGTTTTAATACCAGAGTATGAAATATCTCAAACGTAGACGCATGCCTAGGATCCCCTATATGACGATGTGATGATGTGATGAATGATGATGATGATATATTTTGATGTAAATGACGATGATGACTTGATGGATTTTGATCTTAGCTTTAGGTACTTATGCATTGGAGACTAAAACAGTAGGGACACTTAGATTTTGAACAAACAAAGAAAGAGTAATTGTTTTTAGAGTAAAAAGGCTCGAATTATTTAGAAAATTAGAACAAATTTTAAGGAAAATCTTGAAGAATTTTTAGAAACCTTTAGAAAAAAATTTTAAAATTTTTTTATAAGAACATTTTGAAAATTTTGAGAAAAATCCAAAAAAAGTTTGAGAAAATTGTAAGAAAATTTTTGAAATTTTTGGAAAACTTTAGAAAAATTTGTAGAAAATACTAGAAATTTTTAGAAAATCTTATAAATATGATGAATTTTTTTAGAAAATCGTAGAAATTTTTAGAAAAACTTAAAAATTTTTAGGAAATCTTGAAAATTTGAGGAAAATTTTTAAGAAAATCATAGAAATTTTTAGAAAAACTTAGAAATTTTTAGAAAATCTTGAAAATTTGAAAAAAAAATTAGAAAATTTAAGAAAAATTTTAATAATATCCTAGAAATATTTAGAAAAACTTAGAAATTTTTAGAAAATCTTGAAAATTTGAGAAAAATTTTAGAAAATTGAGGAAAATTTTTAAGAAAATCCTAGAAATTTTTAGAAAAACTTAAATTTTTTAAAAAAATCCAAGAAATTTGAAGAAAATTTTTAGAAAATCTTATAAATTTAAGGAAAATTTTAGAAATTTGAGAAAATTTTTAAGAAATCCCTAGAAATTTGTGAAAAATCTTAGAAAATCTTAAACAATTTAAAGAAAATTTTGAGAAATTTATTAGAAGATCCTAGAAATTTTGCGAAAAATGCTAGAAAATCTCAAATAATTTTGGAAGATTTTTTTATTTTTTATTTTTTACTTTTTTGTTATTTATTTTTTATGTATTATTATTATTTTTTTTATTTTTGTTATGATTGGAGCCAATTTTCAAAAGTTCCTAGAGAATTAATCCTACGGGGCGAAACCAAATGTCAAATGAAAAGGAGATTTTTTTTATATACTTGGGAAGAAAATTAGCATAGAATTATAGAAATTTACCTGGTACACCAGGGCTTAGGGTCACTAGGAATCACGAACTTAGGGTTAGGGTGCCTAGTTTCTTAGAGCTTGAAAGAAATCGAAGGGTCGTCACTTGCACATGAACCTAGGGTTTGGGCGACTAGTTTCCTAGGGCTTTGCCTTCAGATATTTTCTGCACTTTGCTTGCTCAATTTGTTCTATTTATGTTCTCTATATGTCTTCTTTTACAGCCTGGTCATTATGTCCGAGGCTTCGGAGGTTCTGCCTTTTGGGAGGTGTTGGAGTGGTATGATGCCCTCCCTGCTCCTAGCCAGGCTTACATCGATGCCTCCAGCTTTGCTCGCATGATACCCCTGCTGGGTAGGACGAGCAATGATCGGGTATGGCTGACAGCCCTGGCTGAGCGGTGGTGGGATACCACAAACACCGTCCATTTCACCACCTTCGAGGCTACTCTGGCGCCTCTGGACTTTGCCCTCATCACTGGCATTCGAGTTGGAGGAGCTTCCATCCCATTCGATCCCATCATTATGCAATCTACTGATGCCTTGATGTATTTTCTCGAGGCTATTCCAGCGCATATGAACAGAGACCGGGGCTGATATGCCTAGTTCTTCGATCGCTTCCGATACTTCCAGTGCACTGAGCCTCGCCACTACGAGTGGGTCGGCCGAGGCTTTCTTATGTATATGTTCGGTACCTCATTGTTTTCGAACAAGGAAAATACCGTTCACTTACATTACTTGGGCGGCCTGGCTCGTTTTGATCGGGTTGCTTCGTACGACTGGGGCGGCACTGCTTTAGCTACCCTCTAGAATTTCATGAGGACACTGATCCGGTTCCCTCAGGAGCTCAGCATTGTTGGATACTGGAGGATCTGAGAGGTATGGTTTAGCTTCTGCAGTTCTTTATCTATTTTTTGTTATCTATTATTTTTGCCAGTTAACATCTTCTTCTTTGCAGTTGTGGACTTATGAGTTTCTCGGGCTTCACGTCCCGGCGAACTCTGCGACAGACCCTCTGGTTATTCCCCGTGCAGTCCGGTGGTCCCTTGGACTGAAGGGAAAGAAAGCCGGAGGGAAGGATCTTGACTGGTTCTGGGTGTCTCTAGATCGGCTGACCCTTGACCAGGTATCTTTACCATTCGATACACTGCTTTATGTATTATACTGCTTATTGCGCTGTTCACTGTACTGCACCGCACTGTTCTCCATTATGTTTATTACACTGTACTGCACTATACTGGGCACTGATTACTGTACACTATTCATCGCACTGTATGTCTTACTGTTCTTTGTGTTGTATAGTATTTTGAACTGTTGTAGGTCCACTGGGATGTCTAGAGGGGGATGGAGGATTAGGCTGGCGCGGATTTGATGCGCAGCCGCGACATTGCGGCGAGGCGTATTATCTGGGAGAGCGAGTGGTTCGCGAGTCGCTTGACTTAGATCACTTCCAGATCTCGGTGGTTCCTCTAGTCCATATGCGCCGGACTGATCATCTAGGTCCCGTTGACTTGCTGCTAGAGACGGTGGGGACCTCGATTTAAGAGCTGGTGGTGGTGAAAGGGGACTACACCGCTTGGGCTCGGGTGCACCTAATGGGTCCCTTAGGTCCTGGTCCGACTGGAGATAGGAGGAGGAGAGCACTAGAGGCCGCTGATGCTGTTGCTGTTGCTGGAGGTGCTACTGGAGATGCTGCTAGGGATGCTGCTGGCGGGAGGGGCCCAGGGATACCATGGGACGTCCAGACCGTGGTATATGGTTTCCTCTTCTCTCTGTCGGTTCTTGTTCTGCCAGAATTGGAGTTTAGGGCTGACATCGGCCAGGCTTGTCTTCTACCTTTCCCTCAGTCACTTGTTTTATCTGTTTAGTCTTTTCTGAACTATTTTCTTCCACAAGTCGATCAGGCTTGGTTAAACAGGGCGATGCTGATGATTACCGGCTTGAGAGTACTGGTCCGACAGATGGATGCCTCGATGCGGGCAGCCGCCGTGAGTAGCTTGTGTGTTCTTTTTAATTTTCTCTACATTTTCTTTTTTTTATTCCGCTCTGAGACTTGCTCCTCTTTTGAAAGCCTCCAGCTCCAGCCACCGGTGTGGTGCCCCCACCAGCTCCAGTTGGACCTCCTGCTCCAGCCCCAGCTCAGGGTCGTGGTTCCCGAGCATCTTCTCGGGCTCGTTCCAGAGGGTCGATTTCATTTGCTCGGAGCCAATCTAGAGTTGTTTCTTCCTCCAGCAGCGACGATTGTGACGACTTTGACCGGCTTTTTGAGGATGAAAATTCCGAGGAGGTTAGCCCTTCTCATCGAGTCCGCCCGAGGCATACATGAGATAAAGAGAGAGCCCCTCCCCCCAGAGTTACTTTTTTAGATACACTTATTTTGATGGGAATGCATGCCTTGTTTTGACATGTTTACATACATTTATCTGCTCCATGGGTCTGTGTGCCCCAGTTTCGTTGGTTATTGGGCCTGGGTGCCCCAATAGTACTTTGTTACTTTTTGATGCACTTTGGGCCTTCGTGCCATTTCATTATCTGCATATCTGCCTGTTGTATGGTTCTCTTTTATTTACTTCTCAAATTGCCTTAGATGCATAGTTCAGACGTCACAACTAACATAGAACACACAAACTGAAAACTGCCCCACACCCACCATGTTTGAACATGGCGATCGCCATAACATGACATGGCGGTCGCCACTTTCCCAAAATATTTACCTAGCAGTCGCTCGTTTAGACATGGCGGTCGCCTGGTCAAAGGAATGATGTCACTGTACTATGCTTTTTATAGTTGGCGGTCGCTAGTTCCAAGATGGCTGTCGCCACATTGATCGTGCCTTTTGCTGAAATTCTAATTTCTCGCCCTTTTCTACCTTATAAATATAGCCCTGGAGGCCCCATTTGTTGTTGCTCGGACTCATATGGCTAATCCCCTTTCTTCATGAATTGAGGAATTCTCTCATATTGAAAATTTGAACTTTGTCCCCTTTAGCCTTATCGCCCTTTTCTCATTGAGGAATCTGAAGATTAACAGACCTTTACTAACGGCCACTGCACAACTGTGGGATCCTCAATCTCATGTCTTTCGGTTTGGTTTTGAAGAACTCTGCCCTACTGTGGAGGAGTTTGCTGCCATCTTGGACTTGACTCTGCGGAGTTCTGTTGTTGTCCCCACTCCCTTTCTCTCTGTTCTGCAGCAGGTGATGCTACTCTGCGGTCTATCTAGGATAGAGGCTTCTCGTATGACTTCGGGTGACTGTCTCAACATTCCATGGATTATTGAGAAGTTTCATCCTATTGGTGACCTTAGCGATCTAGACTTTCAGCTGCGGCGCCGTTATGCACTTTGCTTCTGCCTCCTTGCCCAGTATCTGCTTGTCCCTTCTGATGGGCGGGTTAGTTGTGTTATGGTTGACATTGCTCGCCAAATGTGGATGGGAAAAGATTTTGTGCCCCTGGTTTTGGTTGAGACACTGCTAGGCTTGGACGCTGTTCATCGTGGCGAAACCACCACCTTTGCTGGCAGCCCTTTACTTCTCCAGGTGATCTTAACATCTTCCTTTGTATCAAGTTCTTTGTTACACTGCAAAGCCTTTTTCTTTCTAACTCTTGTTATAGATCTGGCTGATGGAGAAGGTGAACCTTATACAGAAGCCTCCCACTGATCGTTACAATGCCACTGCTTTCCTTTACCGTCCGCGTAATTAGATATGTGACACTGAGGCATCTTGGCGATAATATTTTTCCTCTCTGACTGGCCTAGACATTTCTGGCAGTGCCCTTGGTGGCAGATTCTTGCTATGACTTTGACCACTATGGATCATCCTGGTGTACTGCTTGTTGGCCTACGCCAGACTACCTTTTATTACCCCCATCAGATTTGCGATAGTTCGATCGCAGTCAGACCACCTTTTCGAGCATTCGTGATCATCTGTTTTCATCTACACTACGGGCACCTTTTCTAGCACAGTATCGGGATGCTTGGCCATCTCGCTCTTTGATGGAGATGAACGGGTTGCAGTGTCTCGATCTTTCTGCTGAATACAAGACATGGTTGACACAAGATAGGAAAAAGAAAGATAGAGAATAGGGGAAACAAGTAGCAAAAAAGAGAAGAGTTTGGGGATCTTTGCTTTATTTTGAAAAATTTCACAGCTTTCTTTTTTTTTATTTTGTAGAGTTTGGGACTTGTGTGCCCTCCCTTTATTAAAAAACTTTGTAGTCTTGCTTAAAGTAATGAAAAATTTCCACTTTGTGTTTAAGATGGTTTAAATTTATCCAAAGCTTGAATGTCTTTATTATCAAAATCTAAAAATTAATTTGTATTGCTCTTACTCAAATTTAAAGCTGGTTAAAAACAAAGAAAGTGGTCGGACTTCTTAAAGAAGTTGCCTACGTATCCCAAAAAGATGGAATCAGGCCTTAACGTAGTTCGGGCTCGGTTTTCAATCGGGTATTAACGCTTTCCTTTTGTAATACCCTAACTTTTACCAAAGTCGCCCTTTCAGGTTTTCAGCCTTGCAGACCGCTCTAATTTTTGCCTGAGTTGCCTTTTTAGTTTTTAACTCAGCGAGCTTTTATTTTTATTTTATTTTATTTTATTTTTACCTCAGGGATAGAATTTTTGAGTTGGTCGAGGTTAACCAGAGTGGAGAACACATTGCCATCCAAGTCCGTGATAATGACTGCAACACCGGTCATGATGGTTTTGATCAGAACGGTCTGGATCAGTTTGGTTTAAACTTGCCCCTTGGGTCAAAGATAGGAGCTCTAATTTCCTTGAGAACCAAATCTCGTTCTCAAAGATCGCGGGTCTTGACTTTCTTATTGAATGCTTGAGCTATTCTCCTTTGGTAACCTTGTACATGGAATAGGGCTTGCAGTCTTCTTTCATTAAAGAAGAGCAATTCTTCCATCCAGTTTCTCTACCATTCTGCTTCTGATATACTGGTCTCGGCCACTACCCTTAGCGAGGGAATTTCCAGTTCAATGGGGGGTACGGCTTCCATCCCATACACTAGAGAGTATGGCGTTGTTCCTGTTGAGGTTCTGATTGACGTTCGGTATCCCTAGAGTGCAAATGGTAGATGTTCTGGCCAATCTTTGTGTGAGCTGATTGTCTTTTGTAGAATTTTCTTGATGTTCTTGTTTGCTGCCTTGATGCCCCATTGGTCTGTGGTTGAAATGGTGAAGACTTATGAGCCATTATGCAGTATTTCTCGAAAAGATCCAGGACCTCCCCTTAAAAATGTGGGCCATTATCTGAGATGACCTCATGGGAAACTCTGTACCGGCAAATGATATTTTTCTTGATGAACCTAGCAACACGAGAGGCCTTCAATACCAAGTAGAAGGCTGCTTCCACGCACTTGGTGAAATAGTCAATGGCCACGAGGATAAACTCATGTCCATTGGATGCCTTCGGGGTTACTCTGCCAATTACATCAATGCCCCATACTGAGAACGACCACGGTGACGTTAGGTTATATAGCTGAGATGGGGGAACGTGCATAAGATTTGCGTGAATTTGACACTTATGGCACTTTCGCACAAACTGTATACAGTCTGTCTCCATTTTCATCCAAAAGTATCTTTGTTGCAGTATCTTCTTTGCTAACATATTTCCGTTCATGTGCGGCCCACAGACTCCTGCATGTATCTCTTTCATCAGCTCTTGGCCTTCTTTAGTGTTTATGCACAACTTGTTGACCCCAGAATGTCCTTGTTTGTATAGTCTACCCCTACAAATGACAAACTGCGCAGATAGTCGTCGTATTTCCCTTTTGTCCTTTTTGCTGAAAAACTTGGGATATTCTCCTTTCTCTATGAAGTTCTGAATGATAAAGTACCATGGAAGGCCGTCAGTGCTTTCTTCAATAGCGGCTATTATCTCATACGCCGGCTTTCTCTTCTGCTCAATTATCAAGGGTCTCATGTGGACTCCAGGTGGCAAGTCAATCATGGATGCTAGGGTGGCCAGTGCATCGGCGAACTTGTTCTGCAGTCTCGGCACATGGGTGAAGATCACTGATTTGAAGCACAGTATCAGCTTTTCTAGTTCTTGATGATAGAGAATTAAGGTTAAGTCCTTAACCTTCCATTCTCCTTTTGCTTGTGAAACTACTAGTGCTGAGTCTCCGATGACTTCCAGCTTTCTTGTCCCTAGTTCTAAGGCTTCCTCCAATCCAGCTAGACATGCTTCATACTCAGCTTGATTGTTGGTGACTTCAAAATTGAGTTTTAGGGACAACGGAACATGTGATTCATCGGGAGTGACAAGAAGGACTCCTATTCCATAGCCATATTGATTGGATGCGCCATCAAAATATAGAGTCCATTTGTCATCCCCGACTTTCATCAGTTGTTCAACAGGAAACTGGAACTCTGTATCTTCATCCCCTT
Organism: Heliamphora exappendiculata; assembly: GCA_034768845.1. Classification (NCBI taxonomy): domain Eukaryota; kingdom Viridiplantae; phylum Streptophyta; class Magnoliopsida; order Ericales; family Sarraceniaceae; genus Heliamphora; species Heliamphora exappendiculata. The sequence goes on from JAOTRH010082955.1 coordinate 9,614, forward strand.
CAACTGGTTGGTTAGCCCAAAATTCTTCCACTGCTCTACCTTTGATTGACTTTCGGGTGACATATTGGAGATCAAACTCAGATAATAGGAACAACTATCGGGCCAGCCTTTCAGTCAGTGCCGGCTTTTCGAACAGATACTTCGAAGGGTCCATTTGGGATATGATATTTACTGTGAAAGGCGACATATAATACCTTAATTTTTGGAAAGCCCAAACTAAAGCCCAGTATGTCTTCTCTAGCTGCGTGTATCGTACTTCCGACCCTGTCATCTTCTTGCTTAAGTAAGAGGCGGCCTTTTCTACTTCAATTTCACCTTCTTGTGTAAGCATGCATCCCATAGCTGAATCAGTCACTAACAAATAGAGGATCAGTGGCCTGTCAGGTTCGAGAGGAGCTAGAAAAGGAGGATTTTGTAGGTACTGCCGTACAGAATCAAAGGGGTCTTAGCATTTCTGATCCTACTCAAACTCGACTCCCTTCTTCAGCAGGCAGAAGAGGGGCTCACAGGTAGTTGTCAGCTTTGTGATGAACCGAATGATAAATTGTATCTTACCCAAAAAACCTCTGACTTCTCGCTTAGTCCTTGGAGGAAGCATTTCCAAAATTGCTTTAATCTTCAAAGGATCGACTTCCATGCCCCGTTGAGTGATCATAAATCCAAGTATCTTTCCGGCAGTAACTCCCAAGGCACACTTTTGTGGGTTGAGTCACATTTTGTACTTTCAAATCCTCTCGAAGAATTTTTGCAGAGTTGTGGTGTGGCCTTTTCGATCCTTGGATTTGACTATCATACCATCAACGTATACTTCGACTTTCTTATGTATCATGTCATGCAATAAGGTAGTGGCAGCCCTTTGATAGGTTATCCCGGTAATTTTTAAGCCAAACGGATAACACGGTAACAATAGGTGCCCCAAGGCATGGTGAATGTCATCTTTTCTCTATCTTTAGGATCCATCAGAATTTGGTTGTACTCGGAGAAGCCATCTATGAATGACAGCAAGGCGTACCCCACTGTACTATCTACCAAGACATCAATATGTGGGAGTGGAAAATTGTCCTTTGGGCTGGCCTTATTGAGGTCCCAAAAATCCACGCAGACTCGGATACAACCGTTCTTCTTTAAAACTGGCACTATATTGGCTACCCATTTTGGATACTCGGTCACCATTAGGAACTCAGCATTGATATGTTTAGCAACCTCTTCTTTGATCTTTAGAGCCCATTCTGACCGGATCCATCTCAATTTTTGCTTGATCAGTTTAGCATCGGGGTATAGGGGGATATGATACTGGACAATATCAGGATCAATTCATGGCATATCTTCGTAAGACTATGCAAACACATCTTTGAATTCTTTTAATAAAATTATTAATTGCTCTTGTTCAGCTATGGATAAAGAAGAGCTAATTTGAACATTTTGTAGGTTAGTTTCATCACCCATATTATTGACAAAGCTTCTTCAATTATTGGTTGGGCGTGCATTTCTTCTTCTCTTTTTATTAAAAGTTTTACTTCTTCAGGGATGTCCCTGTCGAATTCAAAATCATCAGAAAGCGTATGAAATGAATCAAACAAAGCAGAGTAATCGAAAATCTCGTTTATTTCATTAAGAACAGTGGAAATTACAAACTTGATGGTAAAAACAGAGAGAGGGGCACCAACAGATGTGCCCTCAACTATAGACTCCGACTCAAACTTAGACTCAGGTTATATGGCCTGCATGTCAGAAGACTCGATGGACTAATTTTTTACTTCCTTTGTGGCCGTGTTGACGATGAGCTTGGTGTAATTTGCCGGTGTGCTGAAGCCCATCATGAAGCAGTCTGATTCGGTTATACGCAACTGAGCCATATTCTCGTTGAACAGCACGCCCAGGTAAGCTCCATCAAACTTGTTAGCCTAGTCCTCTTCCTGAACCTTCTTTTCTTCCTTCCTTTCTTCCACTGTTTCTTCCTCCTCTATGTCAGACAACTGGTGGCTGAGAAAGATCTCCAACCCAGGTAACTTTTGATTGGTCTCTTCGTCGATCCATGACTCCGAAAAGCCACAATACGGGAAATTTTCTCCTTCCTTGACGAAGTATCTATTGAGTGTCCCAGAATAATTGGCCTTTCGTCCCCTTCTAGGCCCTTCCAGATCTTCTTCCGTTGGCTCATACCCAAGACCAAAACGGTGGAAAGTCGGCAATACCTGAATGGGTTTCGGGATTCCCTATAGTTTATGTCCCAATCCCATGCCGGGGAAGGACATTTTTCTCATCATCGTTAAAGCTCATGGGTTGGCATACCTTTCTTCCTCATTCAACAGTGTCTGAACAGCTTGTACTTCATCAAACTGAAAATCACTGAGCAATACATCATCTTCGCTATGCTAAACTTCTAGCAGAGTCGCGCCTTCTCCTCCTTTCGGAGGGTGAATACTGTCCTCTCCATGAATGGTTAAAACTGTCCCGTTCTTTATTAATTTTAGTTTTTGGTGAATGGTAGATGGTACTGCTTCGACATTTGGATCATGCAACTACGGCCTGCCCAACAGCAGATTGAAGGAGGCCGGCACGTCTAGCACGTGAAACTCAATTGACGTCTCTGGTGGTCCCACTAAAATGGCAAACGACACTAGACCTAGTACGTCCCTTCTTGTGTTGTCATAGGCTTGTACCCCTTGATTGCAAGGAGTGAACTGGTCTGGTCCCATCCCCAAGCAGACGACTGTTCTTAATGGGCAAACGTTCAAGGCGGACCCATTATCAATGAGGGTTATCGGAACCCATTTTTCTAGGCACTTGACGATGATGTGAAGCGACTTGTTGTGACTTTTTCCTTCAGCGAGCAAATCCTTATCAGAAAAGGAAATGACTCTTGGTTCGGTGGCTAGCAGAATGAGCTCAATAAGTTGCTCAAGGGTTGCATCTATCGAGACACTGGCCTTATTTAATACCTTAAAAATAGCTTATCTGTGCTTATGCGACGCCATCAACAAGCCCTAGATACTGATGTTAGCTTGCGTCATTTTTAGCTATCTCAGTACAGTATCATCCTCCTCCTCTTACTCTGTCTCTTTCCCTTTCCCACTTGGCTGTCCTCTCTCTAACTGAGCTGGCTTAAAGTGCTGTCCACTTCTGGTTAGGTGTTCCATGCCATCTTCGGGATCCCATAACCCTAGCGTCACGCTATTAGTTTGTCTTACTTCGTTTATGTGACCTTCGAATGCCAACAAATCATTTAGCTCACTAACAGCTGCCCTTTCCCTTCTTTCCTCGTCATCTTCGATAGCCCATGTATTGTCAATTTCCTCAAAGATGTCTTCCTCGATAAAGTTTACCTGTTGCTCCTAGGCGGCCCAAAAATCAGTCCATTTGGTCCCATCATATTTCAACACAATCCTGACCAGCCAATAGGACTGCATTTCATCGACGTACACTTTCTCCTCAAAAAGTTGGGGAAGGGTGATTCCATCGAGTACATGACCAAGCCCATAAGGCCGAGTTGGATAATCCAATGGCCAATCATCTACCTCGTTGCGTTCTTCTTCCTCATGTTTGTAAACTTGGATCATCGGTCTATACCATTCTCAGGCATTATTGCTCCATTCTTTCATCCTGTCTTGGCTGCCTCTAAGCACCATGAATGAGCATACTATTTGGTTCTCAGTTACTGAAACATGAGGGCGGGGTAGGTGTGCTGAGAAGATGTGCTGACTCGGGTCCTCTGATTCTCCTAAAGACATGTAATTTATCCTAGCTTGTCTAGCATGATTTGGCAGTGGGTTGGTTGTGACGTTCGGCTTTGGGGTGGCAGATAGAGGAGGGATCACTTTGTTGTCAATGAGATTCTAGATCTCTTGGAGGAGCCTCATACACTTGTCAGTTAAATGCCCGTGGCCTTGGTGGAAGGCAGTATTGAGAGGCATTGTATCTCAGAGGAAGCAGGTCGGGCACTGGCATAGGATCTAGTACCTTGATGAGTCCTTTCTCTACCAAACGATTTAAAGCAGTGGATAACGGGATGTTGAGAGGGGTGAAAGTTCTTCCCGGCCGTTGCTGTGTTTGCTGACCATCGCTTGGCTGCTAAAGGTTGCTTGTCTGATGAGTGGAAGAAGAAGGGTTCAAAAGGTTCATCTCACCTAAGCGGGACACGAGGTTAGTTGCGGCAGGTTGATTTTGGTTAGCTGCGGGGAAAGTCCTCCTTGGTGGTTTCTGACTGGGTTCTGTTTTCTCAATGTCACCAGATTAGATTGCATTTTCTATCTGAACCCCAGCATTAAACAACTGCTCGAATGTGGAGAGCAGCTATGTAATCAGATAGCATTTCAGGGGGGTTACAGATTCTTTACTACGATCCGGACTTGCTCCTTTTTAGAGGGTCGATTTGTCATTTTTGTAGCCTTACTCCTCCAACAGGTCAGGAAATCTACAAGTTCTAGTTTGGCATTTTTGTAACTATATTGGCTGATAAAAACCGTTGCAATGTCTTTCCAAGTTCTAGTTTTAGATGCATCAAGGGAGAGGAACCATTTTTGGGCTGCCCTAAAAAGAGATCGGTGAAAGAGCTGAGCCTTCAATTGGTCATCAATCTCCATTGGCGATAAGGTACCAACATACATTCGGAGATGAATTCTGGGATCTCCAGTTCCATCAAAATTTTTCATGTCTGGCATTTTGAACTTTTCTGGCAATTTGGCATTTGAGAACAGGCAGAGTCCCCCTACATCGAGCATATATTCCTCAACTCTTTTGGATTTTCTCAACACCTTTTTCATTTGGTCAATCTTTTTTGCCAGCACAGATTCCCTAGACTGGGCAGTGTTTTCTTCTTCTACCACAATTGGGCGGGGAACCCAAGGTGGCACTGCGACTTGCGGTATATCTGGTCCCTGGTTGTCATCCCAAAAGTCTTCGCCGTTCTTGTTTGTATTGTCTGGCTGTCCATTCACACCGAGCATACGGGCATGAATTTCTTGCATCTGTGCCTGGCACTAATTTTGGGCCTGGGTCTATTGCTCTACGGCCCGCTGTATCTCGGTAATAGCCCTCATCAGGGTTGTCAGATTAACTTCATTCTCTGTCATGTTGGTCGATTCAGATGCTCTACGAAGTCTGCCCGATTCTGATCTTACCCAAACTCATGTCAACTGTATTCTTTCTAGATTAATGGCATTCTACAGAAAAACCTAAATCCCACAAGCATAATAACCAGTCTTAAACATTTTTTGAAAGAATTCAGACAACAGACAACAAATCTCCTAGATACCCAAAATAGCTAAAACTAAAATAATGCCCTTGTCGGGCTCATACCACCTAGTATAACAACTGAACATCTGAAAACCCAGGATAAAAACCAAAGGGGATGAATCAACTAAGTTCTACAGAAAATATTTTATTTAAGCGGGCGGCGTTCCGACAAAAGGAATATTCTAACCCTCAAGAAGCTAGTTCGACCTATGAGGAAAACCGACAGCATAACGGTAGAAAAACAAAACTTTTCTCACATAGGTTGAAAGAAAGGGGTTTGAAGGAAGCAAGTCTAGACTAAAAACGGGATATAGAGTTAGCAGCCTGAGAAGAACCCAGAAGGGAGAGAAACTATCTTAAAGGTCAAAAAATAAAACATAGCCATGACCCTAGGAAGAAGCCTAATACCTCAACAGAGAAGAACTGACAATCCGAGAAGAACCTGGAGAACAGAGAGACTGTCCTAGGGGTGTTAGAACGAAACACGAGCATGAACCTGGGAAGAAAACCGCGGCGTGAGAAATCGATCAGGGTGAAGGACAAAATCCGGGTAAAAATCCGAAGGAGAGAAACTAATCTAATCAAAGGATAACATAAAATTTGAGCCAAACCCAGGGAAAGAACTAGTCTGATCTGAATAAACAATCCTAATAATATACAATCAAAATATATAATAAAGAAAAAATACATAATCCTGTTAGGGTTAGCAGCACCTAATTCTGGGGTTCTAAGTTCACTACATGCAAAAAGTCAATTTTGGTCAATTTGAAACAGGGTACCTTCTTAATAGAGCCGGGCATATACCTCCCATGCTTGGAGTAGTGCAGAACACGGTCAAACAGTACGTTCAAATTCTTTTACTGCACCTATGATAGCATACAGTCAGTAAGGGTTGCCCGTCTTCTCGACAATCTCTGAAACGGATTAACATTCAAGGCATCAAGTCGACAAGACAGGGGGTTTGAAGAACAATGCATATGCATGCAAAAATACAAATGAGAAATTTTATTAAGAACCAATGATGTTTTCAGGTCTAGCCCTCTTATTTGATTTTGGAAACTAGTCCCCAGCGGAATCGCTAGAAAATACTGTAGCGTTGGGATTAAGGGGTCATTTTGAAAAATGTTCAAAAGTAAGGAACTCAAAGAATATTTAGAAAAATCTTTTAACACCTTGAAAACTAAATTTTGAAAATCCATTTTTGTTGAAAATAGAGTTGCCACTTAGTTTTTGAAAAAAATTAAGAAAAAAAAAATTGGCTATTGATCTTTAAAACGTTAACAAAAAAAAGAGGATTCGGGGGTTAAGTACGAATCGAGGAAGGTGTTAGGTACCCCGTTTGCCCAACCGTAAGGTTGGCTTCTACTAATCATCATTGGTTCTTTAATAAAATTTCTCAAATGCATACAATAAAGAAAATGGATGTAAAGAGAATATCCAAAATCAAATATAAAAAATACATAAAATATGTACATAACATTCCAAAAAAAATAATTGTCAAAAGAAAAATCCTAAGTCCTATGACATGCAATTTCTATTTAAAAGATATATAAAACACATACTCACATGCAATAATATTGAAATAACCTAACTAGCATAATTTGGTTAAAATAAAAGTATAATAAAATTGCCAATTGTCTAAACATAGATTACACCAAAAATGAACTGCATAATAAAATAATTAAACCCTAAACTAATATGTACAATATGCATATTAAAAGTTGTAAGAAACATGTAAAGAGTCATATGTTAAAAACTAACCAAAATAATAAAATCTAATAACAATATTTTGTATTAACAAGCAAATATTTATAATTTTAATTTGAAGAAGAAATAAATAAAAGAAAACTTACAAGCCAAAATAAAATGCTAGCAAATGCTTGTTTAAACTACTGAAAGAAAATTTAACTATTTTATTTTATGCATTTTAAGAGAAACAAGAGAAATCAAAAGAAAATTATACTTTAACGATAAAACCTAGTCTAGAAAGCTTTTTATAATTTTTTTAATTTTAACAAAATGAAAAGAAAGAAAAAGAAATAAAAATGGAAATGAAAAAAAATAAAAGAAATGAAAATGAAAATGGAGTTTTAATCTTATTAAAGAAAGAAAATTATAAAGCCATTTAAAGATGAAAATTAACTTAAAAGTCTCTTTTGTAATTTTTAGGTTTGATAAAAGGAAGAAAAATAAAGCTATATATA
>JAOTRH010082994.1:0-17049 GCA_034768845.1 Heliamphora exappendiculata
CCTAGGGTTTCAGCAACTCCTTGGAATTGAGCCCTTTGATGGTTCAATGCAATAATCTTGTTTGGGGTAGCTTGAATGTCCCCTCAAATCTTTTAATTTGGGGTCTAGGTCCACTAATTTCAAGAGAAAAACAAGGGTTGGAGCTTGGAGCTCCAACCATGGCCGACAATGAAGAAAAAAGGAAGAAAGAAGAAGATACTTACGCTCAATGTGCTTGCATTTCTTTTGGACCATTGGCTCCTTCGAGTTTGCAACCACTCCACTATTGTCATAGTAAAGTGTAATAGTCCACTAAACTGAAGGTACCACATCTAGATCCAACAGGAAGTTTCTGAGCCAAATGGCCTCCTTGGCTGCTTCAAAAGCTGCCACATACTCAGCCTCCATGGTGAAATCAGCAATGTAGGACTGCTTGATACTCCTCCAGCTATAGCTCAACCTCCTAAGGTAAACGCATATCTTGAGGTTGACTTACGGGAATTCCTGTCAGACTGAAAATTTGAGTCTGTGTAGCCTGAAGGTACTAGACCGTCTGCCTGATAAAACAACATATAATCCTTAATCTTTTTTAGGTACTTGATTATATTCTTTACCACAGTCTAGTGCTCGTGTCCTGGGTTAGACTGATATCTACTAACAATGCCAACGGCAAAGCAGATGCCAGGTCTAGTGCAAAGCATAGCATACATGAGGCTTCCTACTGCCGAAGCATAAGAAACTGCCTTTATCTTCTCTATCTCATTGGGTGTCTTAGGATACTGATTCTTGGATAGAGTGATTCCATGCCTGAAAGGGAGAAATCCTTTCTTGAAATCCTGCATGCTAAAACAAGTAAGGATATCATCAGTATATTTTACTTGTGATAAGCCCAATATCTTTTGTTTTTGATCTCGTACAAGCTTGATTCCAAATATGTGACTGACTTCTCCTAAGTCCTTCATATCGAACTACCTAAATAACCATGCTTTAACCGTAGATAATGCCCCCACATCGTTTTCGATGAGTAAGATATCATCTACATAAAGTACTAGGAAGATTACCACGCTTTCGTTATGCTTCTTGTACACACAAGACTCATCCAGACTTTGATCAAAATCATAAAACTTTATAACTTGATCAAACCAAGTGTTCCAAGACCCCGATATCTACTTAAGTCCATAAATGAATCTCTTAAACTTGCACAACATGTGCTCCTAACCCTTTACAATGAATCCGTCTGGTTGTATCATATAGATATATTCGTCAGCGCTTCCTTAAAAAAAAGCTATCTTGACGTTCTTTCACTAGATTTCGTAATCGAAATGTGCGACAATAGATAAGAGAATCCAAATAAATTTAAGCACGACTACTAACAAAAAGGTTTTCTCATAGTCGATCCCTTCTTTCTGAGTAAACCCTTTAGCAACAAGCCTAGCTTTGAAGGGTTCAGCCTTCCCGTTTACTCCTCTCTTTCGCTTGTAGATTCACTTACATCCAATGGATTTTATCCTTTTGGGTGGTTCTACAAGTTTTTCAGACCTGGTTAGAATACATAGATTTTATCTTTGAATTCATAGTCCTTTGCCAAAGATATGCATCTTTATCTTTTAGTGTTTCATTATAGTTACAGGGCTCGGTATCCAGTTTTGCCAATATCTTGTCAAACAACTCTCTTAAGAACATATACCGATCAGGTTGATGAATAACCCTCCCACTACGACGAGATACTACCTATGTCTATGTACTAACAGTAACAGGCTATGCAAAATCTAAACCCTGTGCATCAGCACCTTGTTCTTTAATTACACATGTCCCGATAATCCTCCCGCTATGATGAGGTAATAGAATATCAGTGATTTGTGGTTCCTCTTCCGTTCTACTAGTATTTTTTCTCAGTTTTTCCAGAATAATTTTGCTATTAGGCCTGTAATCCATAATATAATCCTTTTCTAAAAATCAGGCATTGGTGCTAATAATGACCTTCTAATCCATAAGATTATAAAACAGACTACCCTTCATTCCCTTGATATATCTCACAAAGAAATAGACTTTCGTCCTCGATTCTAATTTACCCGCGTTCCCTTTCATCACATGTGCTGGACACCCCTAAATACGAATGTATTTCAGACTAGGCTTACGCTTCATCCACAATTCTGTGGGAGTAGAAGGTACTGACTTAGAAGGTACCAAGTTTAGAATGTAAGCTGCTATTTCTAAAGCGAATCTCCAAAACGAATCTGGTAAACCTGAATAACTCATCATTACCTTACTATCTTCATAAGAGTCAAATTCTTTCTTTCTGCTACACCATTCTGCTGTGAAGTGCCAGATGCAGTTAACTAGAATGTAATCCTCTTTGATGATAAGTAGTCCTTAAACTCTCCAAAGAAGTATTTCCCACCACGGTCGGATCGTAGTAATTTGATACTTTTACCTAGACGCTTCTCCGACTCTGTCTTAAATTCTTTGAATTTTTCAAAACATTCAGACTTACGGTGCATCAGATAAATGTATCCATACCTTGAGTGGTCATCAATGAAACTGAAGAAGTACTCAAAGCCACCTCTAGCGCGTATTGTCATAGGACCACACACATCAGAATGAACCAGCTCTAACGGTTCTTTAGCTCTATAGTCTTTGGCCTTAAATGGCCTTTTGGTAATCTTACCCTTTAAGCAAAATACACAGACTGAAAGTGCTTCCACTTTCAATGAACTCAAAGGTCCATCTACTACCAGTCTATTTATCTTTTTTAGATTAATATGACCTACGCGTAAGTGCCAAATAAACGTTTGGTTCATTAAAGAATAAAACTTTCTCTTATATGGTAAAGCAGATGTGTTATTCATTTCAGTTAGTTGCAGTGTAAAAGAAATAGGAGTAATAATATAAAGATCATCCACCAATGTACCAAAACAGATAACTCGTTTATTATCCTTAATAATCACAGAGTTATTAAAATAAACAAAAGATCCATCTTTAGCCAATTCATAAATGAAAACTAAGTTCCTTCTAATGGTGGGTACATAAAGACAATCTTTCAATATTAAAACTTGGTCTCTATCAAAACAGATAGTAATATCTCCTACTACAACTGCTGTTACCTTTGTATTATTACTCATATGCAGGTAAATCTCCCCATCACTAAGTTATCAGGTTTTGTGGTACCCATGCAATGAATTATAGACATGATTAGTAGCTCCTGTATTTACACACCAGGTACCGGTAAATAATATCGCAAAACATGTTTCCACAACCAGTGAACAGAAATTACCCTCCTTATTCTATCTTCTAAGAAACACTAGACATAGCTTTTTCCATTGCTGGGTCTGGTTGCAGTGAAAATATCTTTCTTTCGGCTTTTTCACACGAGTTCATGGCCCACTAACTACCCTGAAAACTGTGTCTCTCTGTTTTTAAACTTTTTTCTTTTTTATGCCTTTTGACCTTGAGAAAGAAGCTTTTTCAGAAATAAACACATTTTTTAGTATTGAAGGAATACCATTTGTAGTTAAAACTATATCCAAATTACATTTTCAATCAACAAGATTCGATCCCGTTAGTATGTTTTCTTTGAGTATTAAAGCGAGTAGGTTGAAAGTCATTTTAATCCTAAAAATCACATAATTAAAATACCGTTAATTATGATGAGAAAATTTTGAATTCATATTAATTTGGTTCCTTCTACCATTTTAATATTAATTTGCCAGCAACCTGGTAACTTGAGAATAGCATGCCACGATGGGTGAACGTCTATTATCCATCATAAGACCAGACATGCCAATTTCTTTTAATTTTACTATCTATGCAATTGACCATGCCAAGTAAAATTAAATAGCTGACATAATTTCGGTTCAGTATATAATAGCAGTGACTCAGATGAAGAGGATACTATTATATACAATTAAGTGTTAACCATCACCTAATTCCAAATCAATCGTTTCGCAATGAACCCTTCAGGTAGAGAAGTGATCCACACTAACAATTATTCAGAATTATCTCTAAAGGAGGTTTATACTGGCGATACTGCAATTAATCTGTCTGGTGGGAAGGAATACCTTACTGTCAACACACATGGTTTAATTGCATCGCCTACAAACTGGTAATGGAGATCGCATGATTTATCTGTGAATAAATTTTCTCTCCCACTTAGATTTTTAAAATATTTTTAAGAGTTATAAAAATTTATTTAACTAAAATAAATTTATTAATTTCGAAAATCACATGATCTGAAAAAATTAAATATCTTCCCGTGTACACAATTACAAATATTCTGTTTTATCAAACCATCTTTTCGTGTTTAAATGCGTAACAAATAAAATTTAATAAATGCACAGTTTTCCTGTAGCATTCCAGCTAAGGAAGTGAATAAAGGTATTTATTTATTTTATTATTTTTTTTATATTTTTTTTAAAATAATAATTTATTTTGATTAATCATATTTTTTATTTTATTAATTCAAAATCTAGAATTAATGCCCACGTTTTTCAAAAATATCCGACTTAAAAAAATCATCTTTAAATGTGATATTTTGTAAAAAAATAAAATATTTTAAAAAAAATTATTTAATTAAAATTTTAAAAAATAATTTATTTTTTATTAAAAAATATTTTAATTAAAACCGATTATTCGAAGTAATTAAATTAACAAAATAAATAAAATAGATATTTATCATTCACGCAGTTAATAAAAAAATTAAATACAAAATAAATATAATTCAATTTTATGATACATCTAAAATTTTAAAAAATTTCAATTAATCCTTTTCTGAATTAGTTTTCTGAACCTAAGTACTATCAGAATTTTTTGATTCATAGTGATATATCAAATCAATCAAAACAGCACCAAACACGGCAGCACAAAAACTGCTGTTATGTTGGATGAACTTAACCGAAACAGTGTTGAAAATTTGCACTGCTTGCTTGGAATTCCGTCGGAATTTGCGCCCAGTGTTTGGAATCCACTTTGCCGCTACTATTGGGAAATTTCAGCACAATTTCTGCGCTTGGAATTGCACAGCACACTATTTTTGGGAATACGCTGCACATTGTTTCGCCACAGCACTGTTTTGATTTGGAAGCTTGCGCTGCACTGTTGTGCGCTACAGCGTTTTCGATTTGCTGTCTTGGAAACCATCGGTTGTGTGTTTTGCTTCAAAATTGCACCGCTTTTTGCTTGAATAAACTACTGAAATAGTTTTCTGGAATTGGCGCTTGCTTTTACGTTGGAGTTTGCGTCGAACTTCATACTATTCTTCTTGTTTCCATTTTATTTTTTCTAATTTTTTTATTACATAAAATATAAAACAAAACTAGAAACCGAAAAATAATAATATTTATATTGATTCTCTACCTCTGTAGAGTTCACAATGAATCTACCACGATCAACCATCGTGGTTAAAAAAAATAATCATTATTCATGCATTCAATCAAATATGAAATATAAATAATGATCATAAAATCAGAATTTAGAACGTCTGCAAAATAAAATTAGTAATAGTTTTAAATCTACTAGATCCTGATAACCGTAAACAAAAAATAGAACGGCTTTAATACCAATTGTTGGAGGCAAAACTGTCAAGATCATTATTTTTGCAAACGATTTTCAGTAAAAAAATTAACTGGACGGGAAAATGCCAAAACAGGCTCCAGATAAAACTTTTGATGACGAACGATCAAAATAAAATCCGTGCAACCAAAGTTAATTTAGAAAAATACCTTTTGTCGATCGATTCTTCAACTACTATTTGATTCCGAGTTGAAAGTCCTGTCTGATCTTCTACAATATTCCCTTACGCGATTCTCAAACGTAGTGTGGGTTACGCACTATCGTGAACTCGTACCGGTAGAACCCAGATATCTTTAGTTTTGAAAGACAAAATATGATATACATTATATAAAACTGGTTCAACCTACTAGCATATATATAGGACTACAGCAAGGACCTAGGGAATAATTATGAGTAAGACTTCCAGTAGAACACAGACACCTACCAGCAGTTTCTGCAATTATAAAAAGACAACAGCGATTTCTGCAATTTTCATAAAATACTGAGTTACAGTTCACACCATTAAAGAACTATAATTACACTCTGACCCATAATCTCAAGACCTTGTATTGAGCTCATGTTATTAAATGCTTACCATTTCTTCCCACGTTCAGATTCTCGATACCCGTCAATTAAATTTAATTACTGACAATTTAATTTAATCGGCATCTTGATATTACTTAAGCTCTTTCGCTTAACTTATTTGACCGCCAAGTAATTAAATCCACCTGCAGGGTTTGACCCGATGAAAACTAATAAGTTTCCTTAAGAAGGTATCGTCAATCCCGATCTTTTGGGACGTGAATTTCGTCAATAATTAATATTTGTCACATAAATAATACCGCTATCTAACTCACCGGGAATATAGACCCATATAAGATCGCACCCTCTAATGAATCAAAATAATAAATATTAAATATACGCAAATCAATAATTATTTCAATATTAAGAGTATAAGCACTATTTATAATAATCTTGTTGTGTGAATTAATTTACATAGTGAGTATAAAATTAATTACCTCAAATGTCATGTTCAATATACACAAAGTGTACTAGCACATGTTCCCTGTAATCAAGACAGGCCTACAAAATTCTTTGCTATAGTCGTACCGATAATATATCAATTTTCATCTAAACTATGAACATAAAACTTATATTCTACAGTAACCTAAAATCTGATATTCTGTGTGTAAGTCGTACTCTACACACCAGATTAAATACTATACAGAATATTGGGCATCCATGCATAACTAAAAAAATAATATGCATACATTGCTAATAAAGATTCTCATAAAATAAAAAATTAATTTTATTAAAATTAAATTAAATACTAAAAATATAGTTTTCAGTATACCATCCCTAACAGAAAGATACAGTTCATAAAATCTATGAAGGTGGCCGGTGTGTTAGTCAGTCTAAAAGGCATGACTAGAAACTCAAAATGCCCATAACGGATATGAAAAGCCGTCTTTAGAATGTCCACCTCCTTGACTCAAAACTGATGATAACCTGTTCTCAAGTCGATCTTTGAAAAACAACACGAACCATTCAATTGGTCAAACAAGTCATCGGTACGAGGCATAGAGTACTTGTTTTTAATGGTCACGTGGTTTAACTTACGATAATCAATGCAAAGACATAACGATCCATCAATCTCTTTCGCAAATAACGCTAGAGCTTCCCAAGGTGACACACTAGGGTGAATAAAACCCTTGTCCAACAACTCCCAAACCTGCACCTTCAACTCTAGCAACTCAACCGGTGCAAAATGATACGAAGCCATAGAAATGGGGGTGGTCCTCGAAATGAAGTCTATGAAAAACTCGACTTCTCGCCATGGCGGAAGCTCAAACAAGTCGTTCGAGAACATGTCTGAAAACTCACAAACAACGGAAGGAAGCACTCCTCGAGTCGAATCTATCTCACTCATTGATATGGCAGAGAAAATGAGGTGGTTATGGCTATCACGCCTCAATAAACTATGAGGTCTAGGCACTAAACCATCGTCCCAGTCACCCACGAGATAAAAGAAATCTCCCTTCGGTGTGCAAACAAACACTCGTCGTCGGTCACAATCTATAAAGGCACAAAAGATGGTCAACCAATCCATTTATAGTATCATATCGAACGAAGTTATATCAAGCACGATGAAATCAAACACTAAATAGTGATCGGCAATCTCCATCTCACAAGCTCTACAAACACGTCTTAATATGGTAGTCTCGCCAATCAATGTCTCTACGCATAAGGTGCTACCCAAAAAGTCTACCTTTAGCCCTAATGCAGATGCAAATGCGGATGAGGTGAATGAATGCGATGCTCCAGTGTCAACGAGACCATTGACCCATGAACGGTACACTAAGAAGGCACCTCAAATGATCGATGGACTGGTTGCGGTGTCGGACACGACGGGTGCCACTAATGTACTCGGCTCCACGAGGGCATATACTCACCCCTAATTCCCCTAATTTGGCCCATTGCTCCCCCTAGCTCCCAGTTGCTCCTCCTACTGTCCTTACCGACTATACTCCCAATTGCTGTTGCAGCTACCCATAGCCCTATCGTCCCTGTGATGCCTGCCCCGGATGTGCTCCAAAAGCACCCTGAAAACTCCCTCCCTTAGGGAAATCTCTTCGTATGTGACCCATTTGGCCACACTGAAAACATGAAAATGGGGTCCTCCCTTAAGCCTGACTCTACTGCTGTTATCCCCTCTGTGTGCAATCCTTAGCACGGTGCCCTGGCAGCTTGCGTGTGTAGCACATCAACTCTCGACGTTCAGGACGTCCAAATGATGCGATGGACAGTGCGGGCGCTAACCGCGGCTGCGGCTAAGATCCCGTGGGATAAGAACTCAATCCTGTCAACTTCTGCCTCTTCTGCTGGCGCCCATTTGATTGCGCACAAGAAACCCCCTTATGTGATTTACTCTCCTAGATCTTACAACTTTTTATCGTCGCATTCTCAACTCAGATAGCGGCCTCCACTAACTCAGTGTAGACCTGAAATTCCAACACTGCAATCCTATCCTTAATCAAGAGTCAGAGACCCCTTTTAAATCGTTTGGCGCGCAACTCTTCCGTTGACACCTTCTCAGGTGCAAACCACGACAAATTCGCAAACTTAGCTTTTTACTAGACCACAGTAAGATTCCCCTGAATAAGGGAGAGAAACTCCTCCCGATACGTATCACTCGACGACCCCAAAAAATACTTTTCCAAAAAGACCTTAGTAAAAGCGGCCCACGTGCCATCCACGGTGGTCTTAACAAACTTCCACCACTCTCTAGCATCTTTTCGAATCTGAAATGCTACCAACTTCACCCGCAACTCATTCTCCACAATTTATAGGGTGTGGAAGATCGTCATGGTTACCTCTAACCACTCAGTAGCAACTTCGGGGTTTGGCTCCCTAGAAAAGGTTGGAGGATCTAACCGTTGAAATTCTATCGTTGCCACTTTAGCCCTTGGCTCGGGAGCCCTCATTCCAACCTTAGCCACCTCGGCCAAAGCTCTCATCATAGTGAGCATCTCCTGAATAACGTTAACGCTATCTACCTATTCTTGTGGGGCATGCACGTCCCCTTCTTCCAAAACCTGGGCATATGCACAACTTTAGCCACGACCTCGGCCTCTACCTCATCTCGATAACATCGCTCTATATATAAGAAGGAACAAATAGAGATATTAATAACAAGGCTTACAACAATTCATCTCTCACGGATCGCATCGTCCCCCGAGGAGGTACCACATAACACATATAATCACATCAACACATCTTATGCAACACGTAACGAGAAGAACTAATCGAAATGACACGTCAATTCAGATAACTCTTTTGGATTTCTGGTTAGAACAGACGTCGGCCAAACGCCTTTCTAACTCAAATCCTAAACTAGTCAACTGGTCGTCCAAGGCCAAGACACATCATCCTAAGAATCCAACCTCCATGCCTAAATACCACACAGCACGCCAATGTCAAATAATGTCCAAGATATTTCATACTAACACACTATTACATGAATGCCACACATCAATACAAGCCCTCACGCAATAGATCAACCACTCCTATGGTTCCTAGGTATTCAAACCTAGAGCTTTGATACCAATCTGTAACGCTCCTATTTTGTAGCAATATAAATTCGTATAATTTAATGAAGGAAAAAGAATCTAATTTAAGGAGTCCAACCCAAATGAACTTATAGAGAAAGTATTTTATAAGAAGAAGCTAAACTTTGAATTTTCTCATCAATGATGTGGGTAAAACGAGTCAGTTTCCTTCTTAAGTAATTCCTAAAAATGGCTCGCTTACACCCCAAAGGATATCCTAAAGATGTTTAGCAAAAATCCCATTTTAAGACAAAGTTCAATAAAGTGCCACCCAACGGAGTAGCTTGAGCGGACTCCCCATTGCTCGAGCGGTGAGGTATCTGAGAGTAAACTCTCCAAAACCTTGAGAATATTTTGAAGTGTTGAAAAATCTCCCATTTTCCTCATCCTTTGAACATAGTTTTAGATAGACAAAAGTATAAAGTAAAACATATAGTTGTTAGTGAAATAACCTCTTTCAACTCAAAAACTTGAAATTGAACTTTGAAGACCATGACATTTCATTCAAAACAATGGGGTCCAACCCACAAAACGAGCCCAACACCCTCACATGCATCCAAATCATGAGATTACGGCCTTAGGACCTTATAATACGGGTTACTCCAACCGAAAATCATTCATCCAAATGTTCAAAACAAGAATTACATTTACAATTACATTTTTCAAAAGATGCTATCAATTAATATGTAAATCTATCAAATTACTCAAAAAGGGTTTCATGACCATCCATCTTACTCCAACACCTTCTTCCTGCTATCACCTGAAATATTGTTAAATATGAGCTAAGGCTCGTAGGAAATTGACTAACAATGAACATATGCATGACAAGCGAGGATGGTTATGTGAAATGCAACATATAAATTTATCCAGAAACCAATTCCCACCACATAACCAAGCTTTCATGTAAAAGCCACGGTTCAATATTCTAAGACCTTAGTGAATCCACCCCTTACAGTTTGCCAACTAACCCAAAGTTTTCCAAATTTCATAATTCATTTATCGATTTAATTAAGTACTAAAGTCAGACGGCGTCTATAAACCCAAGCATATTTATCACCACCGAGCCAAGTGAGGCTCAATGAATAAATACCCATTCTATAGCCCGACATGGAGAGCACACATTTTTTATTTCTTTCAAAAACATCGATGGGTGGGCCGCCCAAGAGCACGCTTTTATGGGGATTAACCCGAAGAAGGGCCTACGTTACATTGCACAAAATTTTGATCTTTCATCGAGGAGCTACTCGAGCTCAATCTTAGTCATTCAATTGGGTCACATGATACTTTAATTATATCATTTTTAATAACAACCAATACGAGTCCAACTGTCAACTCAGTTCCTCTCGCCAAACCCCACACCATTACGGTTCCATTCTCAACCATCACATATTTTCTCATTATTCATATATTCGAATATAAAGGTTCAACACCACCCCCCCCTCCCCCCTCCCCAAAAGTTAGCATTTCATATGATTCATATCCAACGATGTACCGATTTTGCACAAAACCCCCAATCCAACACCCAACATTTTCACGTATCGTATAAACTCATAGAATATACATGCAATGGGTTAATACAACCCCAATTTATCCAAAATTTTTATCAATTTTAACATTTTGGTCCCTTAACCCCAAAAGTCCTAATTTTTTTTGTTTTAACTCAAATTCAAAACCCTAACCCATCATTTTTCAATCCCAATCATATTCAACAACAATAAAAAAATAGAATCATCTTAAACCATCCATAAATCTAAGATTAAACAATATTTATCATCAAACCCAAACTTAAGATTTCAAAAACACCATTTTCATACTTTCATGCTTATATTTTTAAATACACAACTCATATCACATAAATATTCAAGGATAGTCAAAAATACTATCTCTGTGATGATATATCCACAAGAGAGAAGCCCTAGCAAGCTTTGACTGGGAGAATCTCCAACTGAAATGCGAGAAGGAAGCTTACAATGCCAAGCTCAAGCCTTCAATGGTTGCTCAACCAAGAGGAAAGCAAAGAATCACCTCAAGAGAAGAAAAGTGAGCTCCAAGAACTCTCTAAACCCAACCCTACGTCTTAACTCCTATTTTAGAGACAGAGAGGGATGAAAAGAATGAAGAGGAAATATTTTAACCCGCACTATAAAGTCTGCTTGTCGACGGTTCACTCGAGCGGACCTGCGACAGCTCAAGCGGTCCTTACTAACTCCATTTTTTTTAAACTCTCTACCACTAGTTCACTCGAGTGGGCACCTGACCACTCGAGCGGTCAACGCTGATAGGGACCATGAACAAATGATGTGAAAAATAATTGAATCATAGGCTAAATGTCTCAAAGTTCACCCAAACAACCCACAATAATAGTTATCAAGCACTTCCAAGTATATAATTATTGTTAGCAAACATTATCATACTCAGGTTTTAATTCTCACATGCAATTTACACATTTAACCGTCATCACATGAAAACCACAACATGCTTTCGTTTATTAAATATAATTCAAACAGGATCGAGTTCATACATAGTCTATTGCCATTATTAGGATTTTTATAGCCTATGAATTTAATATATTCTTTCATTGTAATTCAATCTTTTGTATAGCAACAATACTTTTAACTTTGCTTACATGGTATCAATGCTCTAACCTTGTCGTCAATTGCCTTCTTCCCTTTTTTTGGCACCAATGCCGACGCCTCATCTCTCTCGCACTGATGATCCTCTTTGCAACCCCTCTTCCTCTGTAAACCTTTGCCAGTTCGCAAACCCTAGCCTTCTAAAAAGCCAGTTCACTCTTTCGCTGTAAACCTTCGCCAAGTTCGCAAACCTTAGCCTCTGCAACCCTTTCACCAAGTTCGCAAACCCTAGCCTTTTGAAAAGCCAGTTCACAAACCATAGCTTTTGACCATTGAAAAGCCAGTACGCACCTTCGCTAACCTCCAAAACCATAGCCACTGCATCTATGGACCTCGCTGACCTCCGGCGATCCCTTTTCAACCCTCCGACAACCTTGCCAACCTCTAGCGACTCCTGTTTAACACTCTGATGACCTCGTCGACCTCCGACGACTCCTTTTTAGCACTCCGACGACGTTGTCGGGTCTTCTTCTTCTCCGATCATCACTGACAACACCAAAAGCCAATAAATCAGCAACATTTGGCCTCAAAAACCCTCATACGAGACACCTTAACGACCAGCAACTTTGCTGGACCTCCTTACTAACACTGGTTACCTCGCCAGACCTCCTTTAGTACTCCAACGACCTCCACAGCAGCAATATTGGTTTGTGGTTCAATTTGGTACTATTCGGCTACTGGTTTGGTACTATTTAGCTACTATTTCTTTTAGCCATAGGTTCAGTTTGGTACTGTTTTGTTTCATTTGGTATTATTTGGCTACTGGTTTCCATTTTCTACTCTTTGGAATTAGTTTTGATTTGCGGCATTTCTTCACCACCTCCGCCGACCTCGCCGAAGTATTTGTTAGCTCTGGTTCTTTGATTGGAACTAAATTTGTTTTGCTTGGAAGACTACATTCAGATCAGGCTCTTTTCTTGGGACTAAATTCAAATCCGATCAGTTCATCTGCTTTGCACTATTTTCTTGGTTATCTCCCTCGACATGTCAGAAGATAAATTGCAGGATCTTAGCATCCGGTTGAATGCCTCTACTTCCACTCCATTTCAGGCTCTCTTTGATCAGTATCATCAATTTCATACTATGCTTGACTCCCCCGAGAATTAGTCACAGGCTTCTTTGACTCTTCTCCTTTAGGTTCTCATAAATATTACTTTTCAAGTATTTCACCGTCGACTTGGATATTTGATTTTGGTTCTTTGCATCATATGACGTCAAATCTCTCTTGTCTTTGCAATTATGTTTTCCCTTCGTCTCTTATCACTATTTGCACTGTTGATGGCTCCCTTATGAATGTTGTTTCTATTGGCTCGGCTATCCCCTCTACCTCCTCCACGTTGTCCATTCCTGATGTTTTCTATATTCGTCAATTGTTTGTTAGTCTACTGTCTATCATCTCTCTAATTCTAGTTTTGATATTCTTTTTACTTCCACGGGTTGTGTTGTTCAGGACCAAAACTCACAGAAGCAAATTAGGCTCAGGCGTAGAGCTAATGACCTTTACATTCTGGAGAGCTTGCATATTCCTGTGGTATCCAACGCTGCCATGTCTTCTTTTCTTTAGATCAACATTCTTCCCCATTCTATCTTTGGCATTCTCGCCTAGGCCATTTGTCAAGCGATCGTTTAAAACTTTTAGTTCAGCCTAGTAGTTTAGGAATAGTGTCTCTTAATGATATTTCTGAGCACAATGGTTGTAAACTTGCAAAAATATCTGCTTTATCCTTTTCTAGAAGTTCATCTATTTCTACCTCTCTTTTCTCAATTGTCGATACTGATGTTTGGGGTTATTCCCCTCTTTCCGCCAAGGGTGGTTCTACCAATTATGTTTTCTTTATTGACAATTATAGTCAATTCTATTGCGTCTACCTTATGCCTCACAAGTCTGATTTCTTTCTCATTTATCGTGATTTTCATTCTATGATTCATACACAGTTTTCTACCACTATAACGATTCTTCGTTCAGATTTGGGTGAGGAATATTTTCTCACTAAATTTATGGAATTTTTGGCTTCTTGTGGTACTATTCATTAATCCTCTTGTTCTGCTACTCCGGCCTAAAATGGTCGCATTAAACAAAAACATCGACATATTCTTGAGATAGCAAAATCCCTTCTTTTGTCCTCCTCTGTCCCTACTGTCTTCTAGGGAGAAGCCATTCTTACGGTTGTGTATCTTCTCAAACGTATGCCCTCCCCTCTCCTTTATGAGCTCTCTCCTTATGAGAAGTTTTTTGGCCATGCTCCCAATTACTTCATGCTCCGTGTCTTTGGTTCCATTTGTTTTGTTCTTCTCCCTAAACGAGATCGGACTAAACTCAGTGCTCGTTCTACTCTCTGTGTCTTCTTAGAGTATGGCCTCCACCAAACAGGCTATCGGTGTTATGACCCCCTTTTCTCGACATTTCTATGTCTCGCATTATGCTGTCTTGTTTGAGCGTCTTGCCTACTTTAATCTTCCTCCAAAGTATGCTCCTATCTCCAAAGAGGATTTAGTTCATATTGGTCATTTTCCCCTAGAGGTGCCCTCAAAGGAGTTTACTTCCACCATTGAAGTCCCTAAGCTTCCCCCTCTCTCTCAACCTTCCCAGTCTTCCTCTCTCTCGTTGGTTTACTCCCGTCGTCCAGTTATTCCTCCACATGTCTCCAGCTCCGACCTTGCTCCATCTGCTCATGTGGCTCCTGCAGCTAGCTCCTGCCCCTCCCAATCGTCGCTATCCTGCCTGTACCCGTACCCCGCCGGTAAGACTTGATTTTTCGAACACTTGTTTCTCTCCTTCATATCGTGCTTTTTCTTACTTCTATTCATACATATTTTGAGCCTCACTCTTATAAGGAAGTACTTATCCTAATTGGGTTAATGACACGTCTGAAGAATTGACTACTATTTAGAAAACTAGCATTTGGGAGTTTATTCCATTACTTACAAGTAAGAATCTCATTGGGTGTAAGTAGGTGTATAAAGTTAAAACTCACTCTGATGTCTCTTTAGAGCGTTACAAAGCTCGTTTGGTTGCCAAAGGCTTCTCTCAAGAATACGGTATGGATTATGAGGAGACCTTTGCTCTTATGGCTAAAATGACCACCGTTCGTACCCTTATCTTCGTTGCTGTCGTCCGTCACTGGCCTCTATTTCAGTTAGATGTCGAGAATGCATTTCTCAATAGCAATCTCAACGTAGAAGTTTATATGCGACCACCTCCGGGTCTATCTCATCCTCTAGGCTTGGTCTGCCGCCTTCATCATGCACTCTTTGGTCTATAACAATCTCCTCGAGCCTGGTATGATCATTTATAGTCTATTGTTTCCCAAATTGGTTTTCATCCTAGTGCATAAGAATCGGCCCTGTTTATCCGTCATGCCTCTACTGGTATTGCGATTCTGCTCTTGTATGTGGAGGACATGATCATTACTGGTTCTGACACTACTACTATCTCTAAGGTCAAGTAATATCTCTTTCAAGAGTTTGAGATGAAAGACTTGGGGCATCTTCGATGTTTTCTTGGTATTGAGGTAGCTACCTCTTCACAAGGCTGTCTTTTTTCTCAGACTAAGTATGCTCATAAGGTTGTTCACCGTGCGCACCTAACCGATGATAAAATTGTTGACATCCCATTAAACTGCTTGCTAAGTTTTTTTCCAGTGATGATGTGCCCCTTGATGACCCTTTCCCTTATCGGGAATTAGTTGGGTGCTTAGTTTATCTCACAATGACCCGACCTGATATCACTTATGCTATTCATGTTGTCAATCAATTTATGTCTGCTCCGCACTTTACCCATTAGGCATCTTTACTCCAAATCATTTACTATGTTCGGCACACTATCTTTCAAAGTTTGTGCTCTCATCCACCTCCTCGCTGGCTCTTCAGGCATATGCATATGCTGATTAGGCTGGTGATGTCTCTGATAGAAAATCCACGACTGGTTTTCGTATTTTTCTCGGTGATTCTCTTATTTTCTAAAAAAGCAAGAAGCAGTCTGTAATTGCACGTTCTACTGCTGAGACTGAATATCATGCCATAGCCCATGCTACTGCTGAAATTATCTGGCTTCAATGGCTTCTCGTCGATCTGGCTTCTCGATGATCAGTGTCACTTTGTCCGTCACCATCTATAGTTGGGCACTATCTCTTTGCCATTTGTTTTGTCCACCTTACAGTTTGTCGATTTCTTCACTAAAACTCACACTGCGGCACGCTTTCGTTTTTTCCTGGGCAAACTCTCGTTGCTCACTAGGCTCGTATCATGAGTTTGAAGGGGGGTGTGAAAATATATTATTATGAATACTTTTCCGTTATTAGAATTGTTATAATATATTATTATCATTGTTTAAAATTTTTCTATTATTGTGATTTAGTTTCCTAGTTAGCCTATTACTATTATTAGGATTTTTATCGCTTATAAATTTGATATATTCTTTCATTGTAATTCAAATTTTTGTATAACAATAATACTTTTAACTTTACTTACAGTTCTTATCTTAATCAACTCAGTGATTTTTTAACCCCAATCAATTTCTGCATTTCTGAATATAGCATTGTTCCTTGTAGCCCACAAAGATAGTGTTTGGCATTACTGAAACTAATAATTTATAGATTGTAGCATACAACAGAAGTTGTAAGTATTTAAAAAAATTAATAACTTATTACTAAAATTAATAACAACTAACAAAAAACTAAAAGCTACCCTTAGTAGCTTAGCCACACACCAAAGTCCACATAACTGCAAAAAGCAAGCTTTCCAAATTCTGTTTCTTCAAATCTTTATCCACTAACACCCCC
>JAOTRH010083005.1:0-49454 GCA_034768845.1 Heliamphora exappendiculata
AACAGTTAGGGTGTCAAAGCATTTGATTAATTGGTGTTGACACACTTGATAAGCTTCAAGTATACTTTGCCTTAAGTATTTGACTTAATTTTCAATTAAGATCAACACAAAAAATTCCAATTAAAGAATTTTTAAGTGTTTGAACCTTTTGAGATAAAAGTCATTTTTTTTGCTAAGGTGTCTACTTTGATTATTCAAAATGTGTTAACACTTCTATTTTAAAAATATAAAATATTATCTATTTAAAATTATTTATTCTTAAAAAATGAATTATGAAAATTATCAAAATTAAAAAGCCATTGGGCTAACATTTGTATTATTGCCCATATGCAGATAAATCTCCTCATCACTAAGTTGTCGAATTTCCTAGAACACCTGCAATGAATTACAGACATGATTAGTAGCTCCCGTATCTACACACCAGGTACCGGTAGAAAACACTGCTAAACATGTTTCCACAACCAGTGAATAGAAATTACCTTATTTTTTCTGTCTTCTGATAAATACTAGACATAACTCTTTCCAGTGTCGGGTCTGATTGTAGTGAAAACATCTGTCTTTTGACTTTTTCACACCAGTCAATGGCCCACTAACTACCTTGGAAATCGTGTCTTCCTATTTCTATACATTTTTCTTCTTCATGCCTAGAGGAAGAACCTTTTTTTAGAAACAAACACATTTTTTGGTATTGAAGGATTATCATTTGTAGTTAAAGGTATATCCAAGTTACATTTCTAGTCAACAAAAATTTGGTCCCGTTAGATTGTTTTCTTTGAGTATTGAAGCGACTTGATTAAAATTCATTTTAATCTTGAGAATCACATAATTAAAAAATCGTTAATTATGATAAGCTAAATTTTGAATTCATTTTTATTTGATTTTCTCTACCATTTTAAAATTAATTTACCAAAAGCCTAGTAATCTAAGAATAACATGCCTCGTTGGGAGGATGTCTACTATCCTTTATAAGACCAGACATGCCAATTCCTTTTAATTTTACTATCTAAATAACTTACCATACCAAGTAAAATTAAATAGCTGACATAATTTCGGTCTAATACATAATAGCAGTGACTCAGTTGGAGAGGATACTATTATATACAGCTAAGTGTTAACCATAATCTAATCCCAAATTAATTGCTTTGCAATGAATCCTTCAGTTTGAGAAGTGATCCACACTAACAATTATCCAGAATTATTCCTAAATGAGGTTTGTACCGGCGATACCACAATTAATCTGTTCATTGGGGAGCAAGGCCTTACTGTCGACACGTAGGGTTTAATTGCATCGCCTACAAACTGGTGATGGAGACCGCAAAATTTATTTGTGAATAAATTTTCTCTCCCACTTAGATTTTTAAAACATTTTTTAGGCTTATAAAAATTTGTTTAATTAAAATAAATTTATTAATTTCAAAAGTCATATGATCTGAAAGAATCAAATATCTTTATGTGTACACGATTTCAAATATTCTGATTTATCAAACTATCTTTCGAAAGTCACACGATCTGAAAGAATCAAATATCTTTCCGTGTACACGATTGTAAATATTCTGATTTATTAAATAATCTTTTCGTGTTTAAATGCGTAACATATAAAATTTAATAAATGTATAGTTTTTCTTTAAGTTTTTCAGCTAAGATAGTGATTAAATGTATTTATTTATTTTATTTTTTGTTAAATATTTTTTAAAAAATAATAATTTATTTCGATTAAATATTTTTTTCATTTAATTAATTTAAAATTTAGAATTAATTCTCACATTTTTCTAAGATATCCGATTTTTTTTATAAAAAAATTATCTTAAACGTGATATTTTGTAAAAAAATAAAATATCTAAAGTTTTTTCGTTTAATTAAAATTAATTAATTAAAAATTTTTAATTTTTTTAATTACAAAATATTTTAATTAAAACTAAAATTTTAAATTAATTAAATTAATAGGATAAATAAAACTAATATTTATTATTTACACAATTAAAAAAATAAATTAAATACAAAATAAATATAAAATATTCCAATTTTATAAACGAATAAAAATTCTAAAGAGTGTCAGTCTCCTATTCATAAAAAAAATAAACTTCCAATCTCCAACTTGTTTCAGAATTCCTTACAATATCAAGCACCTGACGCCAGTTTCTTCTCATGAAACCACAAGGCAGTGAGTTTCCAAACCTCACACGTAATTAAATTCCCAAAAGTAGTTTGCCGCAGCCAACTTTTGAATACCACTAAAACACTGTATGCTTTTATAGAAACCGGCGCTTCTGTTGTTGGAGTTTGCGCCTTGTTGGGATAAAAAACGCAGCACTAAAACCGCAGCTTTGCTTGCATGTTGGACTCCCTGCTATTTGATTGGAGATTGCTTGAAACAACCTTTTTGGGTTACTTCATGATACTGTTTTGTGAATAGCTTCACTTTTGTTTAGGAAAACCACTGCACAGTATCAAAACCGCCGGCTCCTTTTGCTTCGTTGGCTTGGGATTTTCGAAACTTGCTCCTGTTGAAAACCGCTGGTTTGTTATTGCTTCCCAAGCGCCTGGATGGGAGATTCGGTGCTGCGGCTTGGGAGACCGGCACCTTGGGCACTGTTGCGTCTTCAAGCTTTTGTTCCGCCGCATCCCTTGGAAAAACAACTTTTTCCTTTTTCTTCTTCATATATATATATTTTTTATTTATATAACCAAAAAAAATTTTGGAGAGAAAAAAAATATGCAAAGTAATAAAAAAAAACCTTTTTCGTGGCTAAAATTATCAAAACCACCGCCGGTTGCCGCCGCCAACCACTGCCGTTTCTTCCATACATGTTCTTATTATATTTTTTCTAATAAATTAGAAAAAAAAATTAAAGAATATAAAATATTTTTCATCGAAACCTATATCTTGTAAGCTCACATTCAATCTAAAAAAAAACTTAATTTATCACAGTAAATTCTTATGATTAAAATATTAATTAATCATCAATCACGCATTCAATCAAATATGAAAATAAAAGATGATCATAAAATCAAAATTAGAACGTCTGCAAAATAAAGTTAGCACAGTTTTAAATCTACCCGGCTCCGATAAACCGTAAATAAAAAATAAAACAGTTCTGATATCAACTGTTGGAGGCAATACTGCCAGGATCATTGATTTTGTAAACGATTTTTGGTAAAAAAATAACTGGACGAGTAAACATCGAAACGGGTTCCAGATAAAAATTTTGACGTCGAACAATCAAAAATAAACCTGTGCAACCAAAGTTAATTTAGAAGAATACCTTTTGTCGATCTAATTTTCAACTACGACTTGATTACGAGTTGAAACTCTAGTCAAATCTTCTACAGTATTCTCTTATACGATCCTCAAACATAGTGTGGGTTACAGTTCTCCGAGAACTCGTACCGGTAGAACCCCGATATATTTAAATCTTGAAAGACAAAAATAATATCATAATAATATATAAGATATGATCTATCAATCTTAAATTGATTCAACCTACCCGCGTATATATAGGGCTACTGTAGGGACTTGGGGAGTAATTATGAGTTAGACTTCTAGTAGAACACAGACACCTACTAGAGGTTTCTACAATTATGAAAAGACATGCAGTGATTTCTGTAATTTTCATAAAATACTGAATTACAGTTCATACCACTAAAGAACTCACTACTACAATACTAGATAAAGATCTCGCTTAAAAAATTAAAAAGATCTCAATTTTTAATTAAAGCATGATTAAAAAAATAAGAAATTTTTATAATCTCAATTTTTAAATAAACTGATATTATATATATTTTTAATCTAGGTTATTTAAAAAATAAATTAATAAATTAATTTTTTAATCTCAATTTTTATTTGTAAACATGATTAAAAATATGTAAAACAAAAATTTAACTTTTCACATTCTATCTCTACTCGATACCCAGCACTTCTTCTCTCACACAATACATCTCATAACCTAGAACTATATCTCTCTCTGTCTTCTCTATAGTCTCAAGCTCCTCACGCCATCTCTTGTAGTAACTTAATGCGTTTTTATTTAATTAATTAATTATTTTAATATAATTAAAAATTTTGGAAATAATTTGTAATTTATTTTTGGTGGAGTTCAAAAATTTAATAATATAAATTAGAATTAAATTAAATTAAATTAAAGATAAATTAAAAAATTAATAGTATAAAAAATGATAAAATAAATAAAATGAATTAAGTTTAAGAAACTTCTGAAAAATTCTAGCAACAAAACAAAAATAAAACAAAAAAAAAAATCAAATGAAACGAAAGTGCTTCTCAGCCGAAGCTGAGAAGCTTTGGGGGGAAAAAAAACACAGAGAGAAAGAGAGATCGAACGCGCGATGTGCGCCACCAGCCACCACCGCGCTATTCACTCCACCACCACCACCACCACAGGCGCCGCTTTCCCCACCCACCACTGTCGTCGACTTGGCCCCAACCATCCGTGGCCATCGCAGAGGTCCTCTTCTTCAATTTTTCTATTTTCATTTTGCTGCCATGGACGACGAAGCTTCGAACGCAACTTCTTCTCATAAAATTGATCAAGTTAGCCACGAGATTGGACGACGCCGACTTGGATCCAAGATACATTCAACAAGAACAAATCATTGAACCAGCTAGACGTCAAACCGCGGGTGGCCGAGAAAGCTAGGGTTTCGAAAATTTGGGAATTTGGCTTCTACCAGGTAGGATTTTGACTACTTGGTGATATTTTGTTTTGATATGTGTTGAATTTTTAGTTAAACCCTTAAACCCTGAAATTTTAAAAGTATTTGGTTAAAATCTTGGAATGGAATCTAGAAAATCGTTGGAATCACATCAGTGAAAGAGAGGGCATGAAGGCAAGGAAGGGCTTTGGAAATTTGTGTTTTGAATTTCGTAACAAATTCTGAATTTGTCATGAAATTCAGAATTTGTGTTTTGTGGTTCTTGCTAATCTGAACTCAACCCAACGCATCTTATTACTCCCAATTACCTGAGTTTGTCTACATGGATCGTTTTCTCCAATTGTTTCTAATTGCAGTCATTTCTAGAACCCCAACAACACTCACTGGCACCACTCCATTTCATTTTCCCTGCTTTTAACTCTTATGGTGGGCACAAAACCTATCCAAAGAGTCCAAAAGAATAAGGAGATCCACTTATTGGAGAGTGATAATTTTATAGGCTTTGTCTGTTGAAGTTACATTTTATATATCTCCTGGTTTATGCAATTTGCATATGATTGTAGTTCTTATTATGTTCTTCCGTAAATGTGGCATACATTAGTATACCAAATGGTTTTGTTTTCTCGGGGGGTTGCTTTTAACAATTGAGGGTCCTTTTATACATGCAAATATATTCTTTTTACCTCTGGGAATGCCAATAGACTTGTATATTCAGTTCTTAGGTCCAGTTTGGGATAATTGTTTATTGACTTATTTTATTGACTTATTTTATGTTATTATATTTCGTCTTTAGTGAATTTTTTTACCTTTAGTGAATGGATGTACCTCAATTTTGAAAGTATTTGGTTAATTCATGATCTTTCGGTATAGTGATTAAATTGGGATTCTTAGCGAGTTAATTGAGCGTTGTAACTTGTAAATTTATGGGTTTGAGCTACATTGATAATTTGATGGGAAAATTTGAACACTTTATGTATTTAAATCCTTGTTTTGGTGGTGGTTTCAAAAAAATTGGACGGAAGACCAAAATTGGAACCATTGAATAGATTAACTTGAGAGTTTAAATTCCGAGATTTGGAAGTCGAGATGGGAATATTCGTCATTATGGTTATGTTGGGTTGTTTTATGAAAATTAACTAAAATGCAAAGTATATACAAAGGTTTAAATGTTGCGGTTTGGAGATTTACTCTAAAGTCTTAAAGTTGAATTCAAAGTCAATCTTAGTATTTGAAAGAAAACTTGGTACATAAAACTTAAGTGTGTGTTGTAGTAAAATGTTGACTGCAGGAAAGTTAACTTGATGAATTTGAAAACTTCGATATATGAACACTAATTCTTAAAGTCAAATAGACTTGAATCCATGAACTTTGATCTAAATTACCGGGTTTGTATCGTTTTGGCTATATTTTAACTTGTGGGATAGTCGAACCAAGAGTTGGATTTAATTTATGAAATTTGAGATTTAACAGGGAATATTGGAGTTGCATTGTGAGTTGGTGATGCCTATCCAATTATAATATAATCTCATATGTTGGTGTTGGATTTGGACAAATTAATGTTGTTATTTTGGAACACAGTGAAAGTAGAAAATTTGTACATAAAAATCCCGTCATGGGATTGAGCTATACTAGGGTGGGGATAATGGATACAGATTAATGAGTTTAAATCATTATTTTGTAATTAATGTATGGATCCATGAATCATGAAAAATGAGTAGAACCTTGGGTTGTTTGCTTGAAATTGGAGTTGGTTTCCAGTAATTGGATTAAACTATGAGTCTAAATTTTTGATGCGGTCATCCTTAGATACAATGATAAATCGAGATATAGGATTCAAGATGGAATTTAAAGTTATTTGAACTGGATACGTTGATCTAGTCGGATGTTATGTTGTAACTAAAATATTGGGTTTAGAAGGAAGAACCAAGTAAGAGAATTGAATTTGTAATTTAACTTGGAATGTGGGAATTTTTGCATAGAAACCATGGTTGGCATTGTTATGAAAATTGAATTTCATAGAAGTTAAGTCGAATTGTGGGTCTAACTCTAATTAAAACTGTATGTAATATTCGGACTTATGATTAACTCATTTGGATAAATTTACACATTAAATTACATAGATGTGGAGAGTCTTAAACATGGATCATAGTTGTGACATTTATTTGGTGTGAAGTCTAGTTGGTGATGTTGTGAATCTTGAGTGTAGTAAATATGAGGCTATCTAAGTGACTTGAACTACGATAGGGTTATATTAACCCATAGAATTAACCATATGAGACTTGAAATTTTATAGATTAACTATAGTAGACTTGAAATTATATTGAATGAGAGGAAGCAATTGTTCTTTATAAATGACGAGACCATGAAATTGAGACTAATTCGAATTTAGTTATGTGGTATATATATATATCTCAAGATTTCACTTGAGTTTTGAAAATTATTGATATGAAATAAATGCGATTATATATCATTATAATGGTGTAATGGATTGATGTGGAATGCTACTTTCCATGGCTGAGAAGAAGAATGTGAAATGAAAATGTATGTATGAGACAGATTGCGGTAAATTTATTGAACCTATGCTCTTGGGAATTTTAGTTGTTATTATGATACTAGTTTATGATTCTTATGAACTGGGATGGTTATTTAATGAATGAAACTATATAATTAAAAGGGGGGCACCGACATTCTTTCAATGGCTTTGGGTACTCCTGAACATTTCTATTGGATTAGGAGTGTAGAGAATTTTGTCACACCAAGCATTTACGTCAACATGCCTAGACGTGAATACCATTCCCATTGTGAAGAGAAACATAGAACTCTTGAGGCAATTGTCTTACAAATGCAAGCTCAACTCAATGCAACGAGACAACAGACCCCTCATACACCTCAATCTGACCATGTTAGTTCAAACACTTTAAGAAGTGATAATATAAAAAATCAACAAGTTGATCTTATCTCAAAGGGTAGTAAAGTGAGAATCAATGAAGACATGCCACATTCAAGCCCTAGACATACAATAAAAAAGGTATCAACTTGGTTGGCCCAAACATCTTATATTACTTAATGATTTTGAGAAATTTTTAACGTAGGGAACTTCGAAAAATTTTGATTGTGAAAAGAATTTGGAATCCATTCAATCTTTTTCATCATTTGTGGAGCATCTCAAGTATAATGAAGCAATTACCATTCAAATAGACAAGGGAGTATTTGGTGACGAGATAAGTCTTCAACTTCAAAGAATAGACATACACTATGTATGTAAAATGAAAGAATTATTTGTTGCATGCGTAATGTTGTACATGAGGTTAGAGTAATTACTCGTATGCTTTTGTTGTCTTCCTTCTCAAGATTGGACAAATTAGTATACTTGATATAATAACTATTTCTTTTGTTAATAGTCATCTCCATCAGGTTATACAAAGGTTATACAAGTTTCTAATGTGGATAGTAGCTTTCTATTTATGAACCCATATGCCATGAGTAAAAAAATCAAGTCTGGTGGAAGTTCAAAATCTGCATTACTTGCAAATGGATTAGAAAATGTTGAGATTGATCAACTACTTTTCGTTCCTCATAATGTTGGGTAACTATTTTAGTACTTTATTTAGTCTTTTCATGTTATATTGTGCATTTGAACTATTTCAACTCATTTTTGTGACTTGTTCAAATTTAGGTACCATTGGATATTATTAGTTATTAATCCGTTATTGATGACAGTGAACTATCTTGACACATTTCATAGTGATATCAACTCGAGTCTTAAAATTATAATAAGCACGTAAATTGGGAGATTTTTCTACATTATAGTTAAAGCCTTTTTGTTTATTTATTGATTAGTTAAAATGTTATTTTTGTTAAGTGTTCTAAAATTTACGAAACTATAAAGAACAAGAAGAAGATAAGTCCAATTTAGAAAGTAGTTCAGGTATTAATTTTATTTAACGTTTGAATGTTGTAGCGGTAATTTGTAAAATAAAACTAAAATTATTCTTGTAATGTGGAATGTGAATTTTATGTGATGAGTTTCATGAAAGACTTGATTAAAGATTTGAGCATTTTAAAGAGACCAGCTATAAGTTTAATTTTTTATTTTTCAATGTTATTTGTAATTACTATACTAATACAATTTGTTATTAACTATTTTTATTTTTTTTACATGAACTCTTGCAGTTCAATGGAAAAAACTTTTACACAAAAGCTGAATTTGATGAAGTGCGAGTTGAATGAATTTTAAACAATATATGAGTTTCATTTTGCAATGTATTCTTCTTGTAGCAAAATCATTTAACTATATATCTTCGAGTTAATCTTATGTATAATATTGTTCTTTTAGCAAAATCATTTATATATAAATTGCGTGTGGCAGGAAGCTTATGCTGTGACCAGTGAAGAATGCCAAGAGAAAGATATCCAGAGTCTCTGGTGTTCCATGATGGAATGCTAGTTTTCTTGCTCACTCCATTGGCAACTCTTTCATGTGACTTCTCCCAAGCATATTCCTAACTATTTTTAGACTCTTTTTGGGCATTTTCTAGTCATTTTTAGACTCTATTGTGGGAATTTTTCCCCCTACAAGATAGTTATTTTTTTTTGGAAAACTTTAAGTGGTGTGAATTGGAACATATTAAACAACATTTTTTTTAATTTTAATTTGGAATATGCACGAGTTATATTATGAAATGTAGGAGCTTAGCGTTTCTTATATATGATGTGTGTGATTGATTCCTAATATTTGTGATGAAAATGTTGGGTCAATTTCAGTTGTATATACTGGATTGACTGTACATCTTTTGCTGCTCTAATGTTATAGCTAGTTTTATAATGGATTGGTTGTGTACAGTTTTTATAATTTTTTGTTGTGTTATAGCTTTTGGTGTATTGCTCTGATGCTATTGCAAAAGCTAATAGTTTAAATGCAGGTTGTATATTTTTTTTATCTCTGTTTTTGACAGAGAATAGAAGTATTGATTATCTCGGTTTTCGACTGAGATTAAACGTATATTTATCTCGGTGTTGGATCTTTTTGGTCTCGATTTTTTACTGAGATTAAAATATTTTTTACCTCGGTTTTGGATCTTTTTGGTCTTGGTGTTTAATCGAGATTAAAATTTTTTTTTCTCAGTTTTTTATTTTTTTGTTTCGATTTTTGGTCGAGATTACAAATTTTTTTGTCTCGATTTTTTACCGAGATTAAATAACAGTTTTTATTTCAATTTTTGATCGAGATTAAAAGTACCCAATTTTTAATCTCACTCGAAAAGATCTCGGTTTGTAACCAAGATCGATTCACTAAGATCATGGCTAAAAATCGAGATCTGTAACAATTAGTGTAGTAGTGACTATAATTGCACTATGATCCATAATTTCAAGATTTTTTTGCATTGAGTTTCTATTATTAAATATTTACCATTTTTCTCCACGTTAAGATTTTCGATACTTACTAATTAAATTTAATTACTAACAATTTAATTTAATCGGTATCTTGATATTCCTTTAGTCTTTTCGCTTAACTTATTTGACTGTCAGATAATTAAATCCACCAGCAGGGTTTGACCCGATCAAAATTTATAAGAATTCGTAAGGAGGTATTGTCAATCTCGATCTTTCGGGACGTGAATTCTGCTAATATAAATAATACCGCTATCAAACTCACCGAAAATATAGATCCATATAAGATCGCACTCTTTAATGAATCAAAATAACAAATATTAAATATATAAAAATTAATAATTATTTCAGAATTAATAGAATAAGCACTATTCATAATAACCTTGAGGTGCGAATTAATTTACATAGTCAGTACAAAATTAATTATAAAAAATGTCCCGTTCAATACACATAAAGTGTACTGATACAGAGAGTCGAAACAATAGACGACGCTATTATGTGTTTCTCGTAATCAAGACAGGCCTACTAAAAACTCTGTGCCACAGTCGTATCGATGGTATGTTCATTTTTATCTATACTGTGAACATAAAATTTATATTCTATAAGAACCTAAAATCTGATCTTCTGTGTGCAAGCTGTACTTTACACACCAGATTAAATACTATACAGAATATTGGATATCAATGCATATCACAAAAATAATACACATTCATTACTCATAAAATTTTTTATAAAATAGAAAACTAATTTTATAAAATTAAATACTAAAAACTTGGTTTGCAGTATATCAACCCTAACATGGACTATATACCGAGTTTTATTTTGATTGTTTGATATCAAATTTTTTAAATCTGGAGTCGATTTTGGTATTTGTCCGTCTATTTTTTTTTATTTAAATCATGTTTTAATCAATGGATCTTGACAGTTTAGCCTCTAATAATTAGTATCATAGTCGTCTTTGATTATGTATGATGTTATCATGGATTCGAATAGATTTAGATTGTGCTACCTCAGTTTTGCATACAATTTAATCGTGATTTTTAATAGTCATTATTTATTTTGTATATTTAATTGCATGATTTGAATGATGATTATTAAATTATTATTTTTAACTACGATTGTTGATCGTAATAGATTGATTGTGAATTTTTCAGAGGTATAAGATTAATGTAAAAATTAATTATTTTTTGATTTTTAATTCTTATATTTTTTGATTTTATGTAATCGTGAGAAACATATGAAGAAAGAAAAAAAAAACTCATCAAACAAGTTCACGGTTTGGGTTGCTTGGGATTATCAACGTGCAGTTGGAGTGTTCTTCAAACAATGGAACGGTCCAATCATTAACAAAGTTGGAATCTATAGTGAATTATCGTGAGAAATATCTTTGCATGATAATGGATTAATGGTCCAGAATGTCGAGGGGCAATTATCATGGCAATTACCCTAATTGTTATTCATGAATAATGAAACAACAATGTCACTGCTGTGTTTGGGTTAGTTTTTTTTATAAGGTTTTTTAATTTAAAAGTAAAAAAAAAATTTAATTAATTTGACTTAATGTGGTTTTTTCTAATTTTTTTTACATATTTTTACATTTATATTTTTACAAAAAAAAAAAAACTAAAAAACCTACAAACTTGAAAAAAGGCAAAGTTTTGTTATTATTCACTTCATGGAATGCATACACGATTCACGTGAAAGCTTATGTTTAGATCAAGGCCACGTCTTTAAACATCATAAATTACATTGCATCCCACACGGTCCAATAGAAAAGCTTGAAGCCAAACGGTTCTTTAGTCCCAAACGGAAAAGCACTTGGAAGAAAATAATCCAACAGTCTAGAAAATAATCCCATACGGTCCAATAGTGCGCAACGCGCTGTGCACCCGCGTAATGGCACCGTGCACACGATGACAAGGTGCGGTGGGATAGCAATGGACGTGGTCAAGTGGTGGCGGCAGTAATTTTTTAGTGCGATTGAAATTTACAGAAGTAGAGGATTATAAGGTTTTTGGTTGGCTGTAAAAATTTTGACAAGATTATAAGATTATAATTTTAATTCGGAAAGGATTGTAAATTTTTTGAATAAATAGAAATTCTTTGGCTAAAGAATGATAGATCGATTATAAAAATTGAGATTTAATGTATTAATTTATTTAAATATGTGAATGCTTTTAATTCGGTTTATTTATTTTTGTTAAGTTTTAATTAATTCTATTAATTTGAAATTAAATTTTTTGTCACGAAAAATTAAATTAAAATTTTCTTTAATTAAATATTTTTTTAAACATTAGATATTTTATTTGTTACATTAAAATGCGTTTAAGATGATTTTTAAAAAAAAAATTAAATATCTTAAAAAAACGTGATGGTTAATTTTGAATTTTTTGAATTAATTAAAAGAAGTTTTATTTTAATAAATTATTTATCTTAAAATATGTGTAACAAAAAATAAAATTATATTCCTAGTTTTTATTTAAAATTATTTTTTTAAATAAATAGAATTTAAAAATCTTATTTGGTACACATAAAAACATGTAAAGATTGTTGAAAAATTGAAATCTTTTGCAATGTATAATTTTTGAAAATTATAAATTTATTTTAATTAAATAAATTTTATAACCCTAAAAAATATTTTAAAAGTTAAGTGGGTAATGGAATTCTTAGTCTTCATTACTAATTCGTATGTGATGTAATTAATTTTGCGTATTGACATTAGAGTCTTTCTTCCCATCTAACAGACTTAATTATGGGATCACCGGTATAAACCTCATTCAGGGATAATTTTGGATAATTGTTAGTGTGGATCATTTCTACATCTAAAGGGTTCATTGCGAAATAATTTATTCGGGATTAACTAATGGTTTACACTTGACTGTAAATAATAGTATTCTCTCCATCTGAGTCACTACTATTATTTATTAGACCGAAACTACATCGGCTATTTAATTTTACTTGGTACGGTCTGTTCCCTAAATAGTAAAATTAATATAAATTAGAATATCTGAACAAATGATGAATAGTAGATGCCATACCCATTGAGACATGCCATTCACGGTTTTGGAATTTTTTTTTTAAATAATAGAGGGAATTGATTTTAAAATTAAAATTAAAATTTTTACTCATTATATTAATGATTTTTAATTATGTGATTCTCATAATTAAAATAATTTACAATTAGCCATGTAATTTTGACCCGGCCCGACCCGACTCGGGACCGGCGAGCTTTCGCTAAATTTTCGAGTCGGGCCGGGCTTTTTTCTCCGGGGGTCGGCCCAGGCCCTAAGGGTAAAGGGTTCGAGCTTGGACTCGGGCTCGGGCCTCGGGCTCGGGTCTTTGGGCAGGCTTCGGGCGGGTTTGACCGGCCTTTTGTGTGTTTTTCTTAAATACAATAGTAGTTTAAAATTAAGTTTAATTAAAAATTATACATTTAAAGTTCATTATATTATATAAGTTTGTAATTAAAAATTTATTATTATAAATTAATAAGTTTATAGTTTATTTGTGTATTTATTTTTAAATTTTAAGTTATTAATGAGTTTATTATAGTATTTGTTTTTCAATTTTAAGTTTATAGTTTATTTGTGTATTTAATAATTTGTGTATTTGTTTTTAAATTTTAACTTAAAATTTAACTTATTATAATAAAATTATAATAAGTTTGTAAATTTTAAGTTAAACTATAAAGTATAAACTAATTACTAGTTGATTATATTATATAAATATAACTTTATTATTTGATTAGTTATTAAACTATAAACTATAAACATATAAGTTTATAGTAAACTTATTAGCTTGTAATTTATTTTTGTATTTATTTGCTATAAAATTATTATTAATTGATAAGTTTATAACTTTTATTATTATAAATTTATTAATTTATTATAACTATAAGTTGAATAATTAAATGAAATAAACTTGAATAATTGAAATAATAAAATACAATATAAATTTTATTAATCAAAAATCAAATGTGAACAATTTTACACATTATAAGTGTATTGTATATTTTAAAAAAATAAAAAAAATTACATCACTATAGGTCAAGTACATCCCAACTAAATTGGCACATACAAACCTAACAATCATTTGTATTATTCTATACTTAAAATACATGATAAATGAAATGTATAATTATAAATACAAAAATAACGTTTACATATACAATAAATAATTTAAAAAATCAGTCTGAATCTGATAATTCTTCAGGCGTTCCGGATGTGATAGATTCGATGTCTGCTTCAACTCTTTCTTTCTCGTCCATTTTTTGACACATTTTTGATGCGTAAAGTGTGTCTCGCGTAATCATCAATACTTTGACCATCTCGGGAGTGAGTCTGGATTTCGTCTCGTTGAGTACCAGTCTACCTGCACTAAAAGCTGACTCCGAAGTAACTGTAGAGACAGGAATGGCAAGTATATCGCGAACTATCGTTGCCAATACTGATCACGACACCTCGTGCTGTTTTCAATAATCTAAAATATCAAACTTATTTTCATCTAAATTTGTTATAGCATCAAAATAATGTTGGAGTTTTCTGATAGAACTCTCATGAATCTCAGAAAGTCACTTATTTTTTATTATAGACCAATCGTCGTTACGATTTCGAGATGAAATCCTAACTGCGGATTGCGTTGATTGTGGTATTATATGCATTTATATTCATCATATAAATATTGAAGTATTTTATTTATTGGGTCAAGTTGGTCTGCATTACTATAAATATTTTTTTAAAAAAATTATAAATTAATATTTTTACTCCTAGGATCTAGTATGCAAGCTATTCTAAAAATATGTATTATTTTATTGTAATATTTATCAAATTTATCTTTCATACTAAATATCATTTGATAATAATTTGGATTGATTAAATATTCATCAAATATTGCTGTAATTTACTTTAATTGCAGTAAAACTAATGGAGTAGTATGAGTGTAAATAAAATAAAATAATTTTGTTATTTGATCAAAAACTTTATAAATTTTTTAATATATATTTAAATTATCCCAATCACTAGGCATCGGTGGATCAAAATTTCTTTCTATATTCATTTTTAAAAATAAATGATTTTTATTTTATTTTATTGCTAGTTGTAACATATTATATGTCGAGTTCCACCTAGTTTTTATATCTTGTTGTAATTTTCTATAGTTTATATTTTCTTGTTGACAAATCAACTTCCAAATGAAATTGAAGTTACAATCAACTCGCGTCTATAATCAAAGATAACAAACTTACGGATCCTAATTATGTTGATTAAAAAAGAAATATGGATATAGTTTTAACTACCGAGGATATTCTTAAGAAATTAGAAAATGTGTGTTTCTGAAAAATGTTATTCCTCTAAGCCGAAAGGAAAGAAGAAGAAAAAAATTTAGAAACAGGATGACACAATTTTTAAGGTAGTTAATGGGCCACGAATTGGTGTAAAAAAGCTGAAATATATATATTTTTACTACAACCAGACACGGCACGAAACATAATAATATCCAGTTTATCTTATCAAGCAGAATAACAAAGATAATTTCTATTCATTAGTTGTGAAAACATATTTAGCGGTACTATTTACCGACACCTGGTGTGTAGATACGGGACCCAGTAATCATATTTGCAATTCATTATAGAGAGTTTCAGAAAATTCGATAACTTAGTAATGAGGACATTTACCTGCACAAGGATAATAATACAAGGGTGGCAGCAGTTGCAGTGGGAGATGTCACTCTCAGTTTTAGTAGAGATAGAGTTCTAATATTAATATATTGCCTTTATGTATCTTCCATTAAAAGAAACTAAGTTTATGTTTCTAGATTGGTTAAATACGGATATTTTGTTTATTTTAATAACTCTGTGGTTATTATGAATAATAAATGATTTATCTGTTCTAGTACATTGATAGATATTTTTATATTATTACTCTTTTCTCTTCTACACTACAACTGAATGAATTGAATAATACATCTAATTCATCATTTAAGAGAAAAGAACATTCTTTAATGAACAAAACGTATTTTCGGCATTTACGCCTAGGTTAAATTAATTTAAAAATAATAAATAGACTGATTGAAGATGGACATTTGAGTTCATTGGAAGTGAATGCACTTCTAGTCTGTGAATCATTTTTGAAGGGTAAAATGAC
This sequence comes from Heliamphora exappendiculata, assembly GCA_034768845.1. Lineage (NCBI taxonomy): Eukaryota > Viridiplantae > Streptophyta > Magnoliopsida > Ericales > Sarraceniaceae > Heliamphora > Heliamphora exappendiculata. Next base: position 16,200 of record JAOTRH010083005.1, read on the forward strand.
TAGGAGACCGTTTTCGGCTAAAGGCTATAGAGCTAAAGAATCGTTGAAACTAGTTCACTCTTACTTATGTAGACCTATAACTATCCGGGTTAGAGGAAGTTTTGAGTATTTTTTTTTTATTGACAATTACTCAAGATATAGATACATTTATTTAATGCACTGTAATTCTGAATGCTTTAAAATTTTCAAAGTATTTAAGGCGGAAGCAAAGTAGCGTCTGAAAAATGTATCAAGACACTTTGGTCCGATCATGGTGGCGAGTACCTCTTTAGAGAGTTTAGGAATTATTTGTTAGAGGAGAGGATTATATCCCAATTGACTGCACCAAGCACTCCACAACAAAATGGTGTAGCAGAAAGAAAGAATAGAACTCTGATAGAGATGGTGAGATCTATGATGAGTTATTTGGACTTACCCGATTCGTTTTGGGGATTTGTATTAGAGATAGTAGCTTATATTCTGGACTTGGTACCTTCTAAGTCAGTACATTCTACTCTCACAGAATTGTTGACCGAGCGCAAACCTATTCTAAGACATTTAGATTTGAGGGTGTCCAACACACGTGCTGAAAGGGAACATAGATAAGTTATAACCAAGAACGAAAGTCTATTTCTTTGTTGGATATCACAAGAGAACGAAGGGTAGTTTATTTTATAATTCTAAGAATTAGAAGGTCATTGTTAGTGTCAATGCCTAATTCTTGGAAGATGATTATATAATGGACCACAATCCCAAGAGTAGAATTGTTCTAGAAGAGTTGAGGAAAAATACCAGTAGTATGGTAGAAGCGTCGTGGAGAGGTGTCATCGATATCCTATTGCCTCATTGTAGTGGAAGGATTTTCAGAACGCGTGCAGATCCTGAACCAGATCAAGGTGCTATCACTAACAGTCTAGTTTCACATTCAGAGGAGCATGTGGATAATAGTGCACAGAGTTCAAAATCAGCACAGCATGTCACTGCTAGTACATAGACGCAGATAGTGCCTCGTTGTGGTGAGAGAGTTGTTTGTCAACCTGATTGGTATATGTTCTTAGAAGAGACTTTTAACAGGATCTCGAAAGAACTAGACAAATGAACCATGTAATTACAATGAAGCACTCCAAGATAATGATGCAGAGTTATGGCAAAGGGTTATGAATTCAGAGATGAAGTCTATGCACTCTAATTAGGTCTGAAAACTTGTAGAACCACTTGAAGGGATAAAATCTATCAAATGAAAGTGGATCTATAAGAAGAAAAAATGAGCAAACGAAAGGGTAAAAACCTTCAAAGCTAGACTTGTTGCAAAATGGTTTACTCAGAAAGAAGTGATCGATTATGAGGAGACCTTTTCGCCGGTATCCATACTTAAGTCTATTCGGATTCTCTTATCCATTGCGGTTCATTTCGATTACAAAATTTGTTAAATGGACATCAAGACAGCCCTCCTTAACAAAATCTTGATAAGTGTATCTATATGGTACAACCAGATGATTTCATAGAATAGGGCCAGGAACTCATGTTGTGTAAGTTTAAAAAATTCATTTATGGACTTAAGCGGGCATCTAGGTCTTGAAACACTCAGTTTGATCTTGCCATTAAGTCTTATAGTTTTGATCAAAGTTCTGACGAGTCTTGTGTGTACAAGAAGCGTGATGGAAGCGTGGTGGTGTTTTTAGTACTTTACGTGGATGATATCTTGCTCATCGAAAATGATGTGAAGGTGTTATCTTCGATGAAGGTATGATTATCTGGCCAGTTCGATATAAAAGACATAGGAGAAGCCAGCCACATCATTAGGATCAAGCTTGTGCGAGATAAAAAACAATGGGTGTTGGGCTTATCATAAGCAACTTATATCGATATAGTCCTTAATCATTTTAACATGCAGGATTTCAAGAAAGAGTTTCTCCCTTTTCGACATGGAATAACTCTATTCAAGGATCGGCGTCCTAAGACACACGACGAGATAGAGAATATGAAGGCGATTTCTTATGTTTCGACAGTAGAAAGCCTCATGTATGCTATGTTTTGCACTAGACCCAATATCTATTTTGTCGTTAACATGGTTATCAAATATCAGTCTAATCAGGGGTAAGAGCATTGGACAGTGGTAAAACATATCATCAAGTACCTAAAAAGGACTAAGAATTGTATGTTGATTTACCAGGCAGATGGTTTAATTCCTTTGAGGTACATAGACTCGAATTTTTGCTAAGATAAGGATTTCCAAAAGTCTACCTCAGGATATGTGTTTACCTTGAGAGGTGGAGCCATAAATTGGAGGAGTATCAACCAGTCATATATTGCTGACTCTACCATGGAGGCCGAGTACGTGGTAACTTCTGAAGCAGTCATGGAGACCGTTTGGCTTAGTAACTTCCTGTTGAATCTGGATGTGGTACATTCGGTACAGTCGACTATTACATTTTATTATGACAATAGCAGAACGGTTTCCAACTCGAAAAAATCACGAGCCCACAAGAAAAAATAAAGCACATCAACCATAAATATCACCTAATACGAGAGATTGTATAGAGGAGTGATATTGCTGTGATCAAGATTGCATCAGAAGATTTTGAGTATAAGTAGAAAATTCTTAGAGTTGTATACTAAAAATTATAATTTTTATTTTAATATTTTATTTTATTTTTTAATAAAATTAGATTATTTTTATTTTATGAGAATCTTAATGAGTAATGTATGCGTTTCATTATTTATTTAATATTGTGAAGGAATATTTTTTATACTACATAGTATTTAATCTGGTGTGTAGAGTTTGGCTTACACACGAAAGATCAGATTAAAGGTTCTTGTGAAATATAAGTTTTTCGGTTCACATTTTAGATGGAATTGGACAAACCATCAGAACGACTATGATGCAGAGTTTTAGTTGACTTGTCTTGATTATAGAAAACAGATAATAGCGTCGCTTATTGTTCTGACTCGCTGTGCTAGTACACTTTATTAGTATTGAACAGGAGCACATTGGAGTAATTAATTTTATACTGACTATATAAATTAATTCACATCCTATAGTTATTATGAGTGCTTATGCGCCTAATCCTGAAATAATTAATTATTTACATATATTTAATATATGTTATTTTTATTAATTAAAGGGTGTGATCTTTTACTAGTCTATAATATTAGTGAGTTGGATAACGATATTAATTGTATAGTGAATATTAATTATTAATGAAATTCACTTCCTGAAAGAACGAGATTGAGGATACCCACTTAAGGAAGCTTATAAATTTTTATCGAGCCAAACTCTGCAAGTGGATTTAATTATCCGGTAGTCAAATAAGTTAAAAGGAATGTCTTAAAAAATTTATTTAAGAAACTGAATAAATATAATTGTCAGTAATTTAATTTAATCGGCGGATATCAAGAATCTTAACGTAGGGAGAATAAATAAGTATTTAATAAGAAGAACTTGATTATTCGTTATTGAGAATATGGCTGGGAGTGCATTTATAATTTTTTAGTGGAATAAATTATAATTAATATTTTTATAAAATTACTTCTGAGTTGAGGTAAATTTTCATAATTTCATTAGGATCCCAAGTCATATTTACTCCACAGGTCCCTGTTGTAGCCCTATATATATGTAGTTATGTAAACCCTAACCCACACAATTAATCTCTACAGTTAGGGTTTTCACGAATCTTACAGTTGGCTAGTCAGGGTTTTGAAGAATAAGAGAATTGTAGGCCACACTACGTCGTGTCTCTTGCATTCCGGAATATAGTAGAAGACTTGAATGTGGAGCTTCAACTTGAAGTTTACAACCACAAACGATTCTAGACTAAAAGTTGTTGCAACAACCGAAATCAATCCTACCATGTTTCGTAAGGTATAACTCTAATCTAATTTTAGGAGTATATGCCGGGTTTTATTTTGATCGTTTAACATGAAAAAATTATAATCTGGAGCCAGTTTTGACGTTTGCCCGCCCAATTTTTTTTGGCTTAGATTATGTTCTAATCAATGGATCTTGACAGTTTAGCTTCCAACAGTTTGTTTTCAGATTGTATTCATTCTTTGAATTTTGTGTATAAAAACAAGTTATGAAAATTGAACAAATAAACAAAAAAATTAAAAATATACCATAACATTTCCAAATGAATTTCAATGTAAGTGTTTATTGCATATAAATTCTTTATTAGTTATTTATTGAAAAGTAATGTTAATTATTGACCTGAAACTGATTCTCAACTTCCTGATCGTGCCCATGTCCTAAAACAAATTCTCAGTAGTTTATATTATGAGATCACCTGTTTGCATCATGAAGTTATCTCTCGTGCATCACAATCTATCTGTCTACATCATATGCATTGTTCCATGAACTATGTTTTAGTTCGATCCCTTGCAATGTGGCGTGTAGGTAACTCGATGGAAATTCGAGTACAACCATGCTTTTCTGCATATTTTTACTAGCCTAAGATTGACGGCCTAGTCAAAATGAATTGTCTTTGAAATTTTAACACTCACCTGCACCATGAGTTGTTGCAAATTCTATCAAAGATGAGCAACTGTAAACACCCCAAGTTAACCAAGCCCTATCTTAGGTTCCCCTGAGTATTCTCCGATGATGAAGATACATAAGATTATGCTAAAGGATGACTCCAAGCAATTGTGAAACCAAAAACTCAACTCAAAATCCAAGAAAACTCCTCATACCTCCACAAACCTCATGGCTGCAATCTTTGAAGCTCACGGCCATTATGATGCTTCGATCCTATAGTTAGCCATTACATTCAAGCCTCATGGCTGTGAAGGTTCTTCGATCCCAAAATTGACCATTAATTTTGATCCTCACAACAATGATCATGGTCCGATCCTACAACCAACCATGACCTTTGAATGTAACGATCGTGATATTTGTTAATTATTTCTTGTGGCCATAATGTTCAATGTTCATGGCCGCATCCTTCTCTTAGAACCTTTTATAAAAACCACTATTTTTTATTCATTTTAAAAAGAAAGGCTAATTCTCTATCAAAATCGATTCTCGACACCCCGTTGATACACTTCTCAATACACTAATTGATCCCATTCCTAATACATATTTTGATTCCTCCCCCCTTTCGAAACCATTTTCTATCCCCGAGTTGAGTTTGTTATTTCACATATGCACGGAGTATATTTGGCGTATCACCATCCATCTGGTTTGACGCTTTAGACTAAAGAGGCACTTACGGGTGATCATCCATTTTAGGTACTCATAAGCCGTGGTAACACTTTGAATCCCGTTTTCTTTCTCCTCAGGATTGTTTTGGCTAGGGTTTTCAATTTTATTTTATTTCTTGTTCCTATTAGTCGTAATACTAGACATGTAGTTTAAATGCCATCAAAAAATGCTTATGATCATGCTTTTGTGAGAAATAGTATGCTAGAAGTATTTGGTTGTTCCTGTAATTATATGTTTTCAGTATATTCAAATATGTTCACACACTATACACTCTAAAAATCATAGGGATTATTCAAAAATAATGGCCGCAACCTCTGGTTGTTACAGTCTTGACCTTCTTTTCTTTAATTGTAACAACCACAATGTTTACTTTTTACGATTGAGATGCTTGATCCTATTTCATGGTGGTCGCGACCTTTAATTAGTTGCTGCGGCCACGTTCTTTTGTTAATCCAGTAGCTAAATATTCATGCATTAAATATTGTTTCCTTTCTGTTATCCTGTTAAATGAAGCATGATAGATACGAAAATAGTCTAGCATGACCCATACGTATTCTCTTTTCTTTTGAAAGCAAGTTAGGTAAGATTTTTGATTTTCTTATTTGCTTTTGAACCACTTTTTCTGTATTTGTTACTTTTGAAAAATCTAAAACAAGAACTAAATGATTAAGTAGAGGCCAATCTAATGATTGGGCGAAAGGGTACCTAATACCTTCACCATTTTGTACCTTAAACTATAGATCCCTTTTCAATGGTAATGCACACTAATGGCTCATTTTTTTCTTAATTTTTCTCAAGATTCAAGTGGCAACTCCATTTTCACGTGTTCGGATATTTTGATCTTTTGTTTTAAAAAAGATTTTTTTTTTCAAAAACGAATATCCAAACACGACTTGTCTTTGTTTTCCAAAAGAAAAAGCCTCCAGCCCTTTTTGAACTACCATAGTACCCATTGATCCAAATCGACTGAACTAGTACTTGAAGTTGGATGCAAAAGTGATATATGATTTTAAAGCAAGGAAAGTGGAAAAAGGACATTGTCTTTACGATGAGGTGGCATTAGAACTTATCTTTTACTAGTAGTCGTACTTGTAATCTAGCTTCATCACATACTAAGTTTTAGTTACTCTTTTCTTTTAAAAAAAATATCATGGTTGTTGTTCACAGATCCACGCATTAAAGCCAAAGAGTTGTTTCCTATTTTAAAGGGACTATGCGGGAGTACATGTTAAGGGTAGTCTCAATTATAGCGTCAAGAATCACTACTAGGACTTTATAACTTTATCTATATAATTCTTTCCTCGATTGTACCAAATATTTTGTGTCTACACTTCATGTGCCAAGTTTTGAAAGTATACACTTGAAATTCTTCATGTATTCTTTTATTTCAGTGTCATATATCCACTGCAACGCGATAGCTGTAAATTGGTACTAAATCCCTCTTGATTCAATTGGGATGTGATTGCTAGGGCTGTATATTAAAAATTATATTTTGAATTTTAGTATTGATTTATTTTTATTAATAAAAATTATATTTTCATTTTAATAAGAGTGTGTGAGTAATGTAGACGTTTCATTATTTATTTCATGTTATGCATGTGTGTCTTTTATTCTACATAGCAGTTAATCTGGTGTGTAGAGTTTGACTTACACATAGAAGTTGAGATTATCAATTCTTATAGAATATAAGTCTATGGTTCACAATCTTAGATGAATTGGATGCACCATCGATACAGTTGTAGTACAGTATTTTAGTAGGTCTATCTTGATTACGGAAAATAGTAATAATTTTGATAATTTTTTTGACTCATTGTGCTAATACACTTTGTATGTATTGAATAGGACCGCGTTATGATAATTAATTTTATATTGACTATATAAATTAATTTACATCCCATAGTTATTAAGAGTGCTTATACTCTTAATCCCAAAATAATTATTAGAACGTATTTAATGTTCGTTATTTTGATTTATTAGAAGGTGCGATCTTTTACGGGTCTATAATCTCAGTGAGCTGGATAACTGCATTAAGTATATGGTGAAAATTAATTATTGACGAAATTCACGTCCCAACAAGGGATTGACGATACTCCCTTAAGGAAACTTATAAGTTTTGATGGTGCCAAACTCTATCGGTGGATTTTATAATATGGCATATCAAATAAGTTAAGCAAAAAGTCTTAAAAAATTATTAAAAATGTCGATTAAATATAATTGTCATTAATTTAATTTAATTAACGGGTATATATAATCTTAACGTGAGAAGAATAATAAGCATTTAATAGCAGAAACTCGAATAATCGATTTTGAGAATAAGGACGATAGTGCAATTACAATTCTTTAGTGGTATGATTTGTAATTTATATTTTTAAAAAATTACTTCTGGGTTGAAGTGAATTTTTCTAATTACATTAGAAACACGTGCTTTATTTACTCCTTAGATCCCTATTGTAGCCTATTTATATGTCGTTATAATCCTAGCCGCCAAGACGAATCATCTTTTAGTCTCCATAGGGTTTTCATGTGTTTGTGAGAACTAGAGAAAAAGAAGAAAGTAGCTAGATAGGGTTTTGAAGCACGAATGATCAAATCCCATTCTTTGTTCGTGTCTTTTGCGTTCGAGAATACAGTAGAAGATCTAAGTGAAGACGAGATTGTTGGCCTGCCCTGTTGATCTTCATATTCAAAGTTCAAGTGCTCAAACGTGATCAAACTAGAGGGACCACACATGTATAATCTTTATTTCTCCTTGTGGGTGTACTGAGTTTCAATTTTTGGGGTTCGGGTATAGTTTCAGTTTATCCCATACGAATTTCATTCGGAGGGTACAGCGCAGTATAATTTTTTTTTGTTCATCCTGTCCCGCACCATGTTTGATTCGATTCGTATGCACCGTTATTAGATCTTGGAATTTTGGTCCCTTCAAGTGGTATCAGAGTCGTCTTTGATGCTTCATATGTGTTGAATTAACTCCATGTTGTCCATATTTATTGATCTATGCATATGGGGTTCGGGTAGGCTAAAACTGTGCTAACCTATGTTTTGTAACATTCTATCCCGGCTTTATGGTCATACATGAATGTATGTTTGAATGCATGTGTTGTATGATAATTGGTTTTTGGTTTTCACGACGTTTGAATCATGGTAGAATCAATATGAACTCCATTGGAGGAATAGGATATAGTGTAATCTTCTCCCCTCTATAGTTTTGGATGTGAACTCTTAATATGGAGGCCTAGGATCCATTGATGTAATCTACAAAAGGTTGAAGACAAAAATTTAAATGAGTTCTGGAAGCCCCGCCATTGTTTCCCAAATGTTTGCAGAGTTCTAATGTGTTTAGAACTGTTTTGAGGAAAAGCTATGCTGCTAGGGTTCAAAAGGCAAAGTGTACAACTCCCGATCCGTCCGGATGTAAATCGTTCTGGAGATATTCCGTCCAGATGCCCCTACGTCCGTTTGGATGGAAAACTTTCTGGAGAAAAATTGTTCGGATGCCTCAACGTCCATTTGGACGAAAATGTTACTGGTTAGAAATCGTCCGGAGGGCGGACAACCCTTTCGGACAAAACAGAGTAGTGTGCTTATGGTTGTGTTTTGAGATAGGATATTTACAACTTTTGACACATATCAAGATTTCGAGAGGTGGCTCAGGAATTCTGGAATGACCATAGAAGCAGGGATTATCTATTTATTTTACCTTCTTATGCATGTTTATAATTGTTTATGATTTTGCTGCGGATGTATGATTCTGGACAACATGAACAACCATTGTTATTGCATGCTTGACAAAGAGTTTAATTTAAATGAATTCACTTTTTCGAAATTGATTAATATGCGTAACTAAATAATAAAATTAAATTCTCAAGTTTTTAAATGCTGATTAAGGAATTGCACCCGCAACCTTTGAACTTTGCGATCATACCCTTTAATGTAGAGACTGCGACATGAATCTCTTGAAAATCCTAAAAAACCTTACTGTCGGAACATTCAACATCACGGTCGCAACCTTCAAAGGTGGCGACCACAAACTTTGTGAGCCCAGTCTAAGCCTTGGACGTGTCATCACCTCATTGGTTGGCATTTTCTATATAAGCGTACTTTTGTTACAATTTTTTAAAGGACAATTTGGAAGTATACCGATACTCTGCTGCACTATCGACTTGTATTCCAGTCTTTTACACCTTCCTATTGCCCAAGCACTAGAATTGGAACACTTCCCAATGACTAGATAGACGAGCATTGATCCCTACGACTTAAGGATATACCCAGATTGCCATATTTCAGGTATTCTATTGGAATCCCGACATTTCTTTCCTCACATTTTCTACCCCCGTGGGGAGGTTGGGTTTTGAATTTATATTTCAATTTTCGAGTTGCATACTTATTCCTTAGTTTTGGCATTACTAGGTTTGACTACCTCATTCATGCATTTGATCATCAATTGTAGACAGTTGAATTGTAAGCATGCTTAATCCTAAGAATTTGATTAATGTTGAACTATACATGCTTTCATTATAGTTTTGATTAGAATCGGTTTAATTAGAATCTGTTTCATGCTATAGGTATATCACATACTCACCCCAATGTACTGTTTCTCAAAATTTAGTAAAAACTACCAAATTATTTACGGCCGCAACATTAGTTGTTGCGGTTGGTACATTCTGGCACTGACATGTTTACGATCACAATGTTGAACCTTGCGCCCGTGCACTGTTCTCTCATATTCTTTGCAACCGCAATATCTATATGTTTTGGTCGCAAACTGGTTTCATCCCTAGTAGCCTAATTTTGTTGTTTTGATATTCTGTGATTAATATGTGACCTCCAGTATGCAATCTGTAGAATATTTCCTGCATGATTAGGATTAAAAAACCTTAGGGTTTATTTCTCTTTTATTTAAACTCATGTTATGTTTATCATGCAACGTTAGTATTATGTTTTAGTATGATTAGAATTTGTTAGTTATATGTTAATAATCCTTTCGTATCGTATGCGGTTTTCATCATGTATCCTTTAGTTAAAATTTGCATGTTTAGGATTTAAGATCACTTTTACATTTAATTGCTATTTTGGTATGTTTATGTGCTAGATTATGTAGTTTCATTACTCGATTTTGGATACTCTCTTTTTGCCTCCACTTTATATATTTTCATGCATTTGAGAATGCCAATGACGATTAGTAGATGACAACCACACGGTTGGACGAATGGGGTGCCTAACACATTTTTCGATTTGTATCTTAGCCCTCGGACCCATGTTTTCTCTAGTTAAATATTTTCAAGATCAGTGGTTCCTTTTTGTTGCCACTTAGTTTTTCTCAAAAACTAAGTGGCAACTCCAATTTTCAATCAGAGAGTTTTCAAAATCTTTTGGTTTTTAACATGTTAAAATATTTTTAATATTACTCTTGAATTTCCTATTTTTGAAGAAAATCCTAAAATTATGGTGCCACACCATGACTATCAAGGCTAGAGGTGACTTTGAGTATTTTGTCACTTTTATTGACGATTATTCAAGGTATAGGTACATTTATCTGATACACCGTAAGTTTAAATAATTTGAAAAATTCAAAGAATTTAAGGTGAAAACAGAGAAGTGTCTGGGTAAATGTATCAAGACACTACGGTTTGACCGTGGTGGCAAGTACCATTTTGCAGAGTTTAGGAATTTTTTATTAGAGACAAGAATTACATCCCAGTTGGCTGCATTGTGTACTCTACACTAGAATGGTGCAGCGAAAAAAAAAGAATAGAACTCTTGAAATGAAAAAGTCTATGATGAGTTATTCAGAATTACCTGGTTTGTTTTGGGGATTAGCATTAGAAATGGAAGCTTATATTCTTAACATGATACTTTTTAAGTCAGTACCTACTACTCTCATTGTGTAGTGGGCGCAAGCTTAATCTAAGAGATGTTTAGATTTGGGGTAGTCTTGCACACGTGCTGAAGGAGAATGCATATAAGTTGGAACCAATAACAGAAGTCTGTTTCTTTGTTGGATATCCCTAGAAAATGAAAGGTGGTTTATTTTATAGTCTAAAAGACTAGAAGGTCATTGTCAGTACCAATGCCTAGTTCTAGAAAGATGACTATGTAATGAACCACAAGCTCAGAAGTATAATTATTCTAGAGGAGTTGAGAGGTAATACCAGTTGTACCGTAGAAGCACCACGGGTCTCTAATATCCCTTTGCCTCATCGTAGTGGGAGATTTTTTGGGATAAGTGTCGATTCTGAACCAGATCTCGATGCTTCCATCAACATGCTAGTTTCCCAACAAGGACAAGATGTGTATTATGGTACACAAGGTTCAGAACTAGCACAACGTGTCACTGCTAGTACATAAATATAGGTCATGCCTTGTCGATGTGGAAGGATTGTTCATAAACCCAATTGGTATATGTTCTTTGGAGAATCTTTTGACAAGATCCCAGAAGAACTGGATACTAAACTCTATAATTACAATGAAGAACTCCAAGATAAAGATGCAAAACTTTGGCAAAAGGTTACAAATTTAGAAACGGAGTCTATGTACTCTAATCAGGTCTAGACTATATACTTTAATTAGGCATAGAATCTTGTAGAACCACCAGATGAGATAAAACTCATCGAATGCAAGTGGATCTATAAGAAAAAAAGATGTATAGATTGAAAGGTAGAAACTTTCAAAACTAGGCTTATTGCAAAAGAGTTCAATCAGAAAGAAGGGATTGATTATGAGAAAATATTTTTTTCGGTAGCCATGCTTAAGTCTATTTGGATTCTCTTGTTCATTGCGGCTCACTTCGATTACTAAATTTAGCAAATTATCATTAAAACAGATTTTCTTAACGGAAGTCTTAACGAGTGCATCTATATGATGCAACCGTACGATTTCATATCAAATGGCCAAGAGCACATATTATGTAAGCTTAAGAGATCTATTTATGGACTTAAATAGGTATCTAGGTCCTTGAATATTCGGTTTGATCAAGCTATCAAGTTTTGTGGGTTTGATCAATGTCTTGACGAGTCTTATGTGTACAAGAAGCGTGATGGAAGCATGGTGGTGTTTTTAGTACTTTACGTGGATGATATCTTACTCATCGAAAATGATGTAGGGGAAATATTTTTGGTGAAGGTATGGTTATCTGACCAGTTTGTTATAAAAAACTTAGGAGAAGCTAGTCACATCCAAGGGATCAAATTTTAGCGAGATCGCAAGTAAATGATGTTGGTCTTATCACAAGCCAATTATATCGATATGGTTCTTGCTCATTTTGGCATGTAGGATTTTAAGAAAGGGTTTCTCCTTTTTAGATATAGAATCACTCAATCCAAAAATTAGTGTCCTAAGATAGCTATTGAGATAGAGAAGATGAAACGAGTTCCTTATGTTTCAACAGTAGAAAGCCTCATGTATGCTATGTTTTATACTAGATCGGACATCTATTTTGTCATTGACATGGTTAGCAGATATTAGTCTAACTCGGAGAAGGAGCATTGGATAGTGGTAAAGCATATTCTCAAGTACATAAAAATGACTAAAGATTATATGTTAGTTTACAAGACAAATAGTCAAATACCCTTGGAGTACACATATTTAAATTTTCAGTCAGATAAGTATTCTAGAAAGTCTACATCGGGATATGTGTTTACCTTGGGAGGTGGAGTTATAAGTTGGAAGAGAATCAAGCAATCTTGTATTACTAATTCCACCATGGAAGCAGAGTATGTGGCAGCTTCCCAAGCAGCTAAGGAGGCTGTTTGGCTCAAGAACTTCTTGTGGAATCTAAATATGATACCTTCAGTGCAATCGGCTATTACATTTTACTATGACAATAGTGGTGTGGTTGCAAACTCGAAAGAACCAAGCACCCACAAGAAAGGAAAGTATATCGAGTATAAGTATCACCTGATACGAGATATTGTACAGAGAGGTGACATACCTGTGACCAAGATTGTATCGACAGACAACCTTGTAAATCTTTTTATAAAGAGTTTATCAGTTAAGACTTTTGACAATCATATAGAGGGTATAGGAGTCAGATGTATAGCAGCATAGCTTTGAGTATAAGTAGGAGATTGTTAGAGTTGTATACTAAAAACTATGTTTTGGATTTTGGTATTTGTTTTTTTTTATTAATAAAAATTATTTTTTATTTTAATGAGAATCTATATGAGTAATGTATGCATTTTATTATTTGTTTAATGTTGTGCATGGGTATCTTTTATTCTACATAGTAGTTAATCTAGTGTGTAGAGTTCGGTGTACACATAGAAGACCAGATTATCGGTTCTTGTAGAATATAAGTTTATGGTTCACAATCTTAGATAGAATTAGAAACACCATCAATACCACTGTAGAACATGATTTTAGTAGGCATGTCTTGATTATGGAAAACAATAATTGTTTCAACAATTGCTCCGACTCATTGTACTAGTACATTTTGTGTGTATTGAGCCTGATCGCGTTGGGATAATTAATTTTATATTGACTATATAAATTAATTTATACCCAATGATTATTATGACTGCTTATACTCTTAATCTTGAAATAATTATTAGATATGTATATTTAATATTGGTTATTTTGATTCATTAGAAGCTGCGATATTTTACGGGTTTATAGTCCCGGTGAATTGCATAACGACATTAAATATATGATGTATATTAATTATTGACGAAATCTGCGTTCCGACAAGGGATTGATGATACCCTCTTAAGGAAGTTTATAAGTTTTGATCGTGCCAAACCCTGGAGATGGATTTTATAATTCGGCATATCAAATAAAATAAGCGGAAGGTTTACGAAATTATTAAAAAGGTCAATTAAATATAATTATTAGTAATTCAATATAATCGACGGGTATCTGTAATGTTAACATAGAAAAAATAATAAGCATTTAATAACAAGGGCTCGAATATTCGATTTTGATAATAAAACCGAGAGTGCAATTACAATTCTTTAGTGATATAATTTGTAATTTATGTTCTTAGAAAATTGCTTCTAGGTTAAAGTGGGCTTTTCTAATTACATTAGAAGCTCATATCTTATTTACTCTTTAAGTTCTTTCTGTTGCCTATTTATATGTCGTTATAACCTTGACCGTCAGGTTGAATCATCTTTCAGTCTCCTTAGGGTTTTCACATGTTTGTGAGAACTAGAGAAAAAGGAGAAGGTAACCAGATAAGGTTTTGAAGCATGAAGGATCAAAAGCCACCATTTGTTCGTATTTTCGATGTTTGAAAATACAGGTGAAGATCTAAGTGGAGATGAGATTACTGGCTTGCCCTGTTGATCTTCAAATTCAAAGTTTAAGTTTTGAAACGTGATCAAACCAGAGGGATCACACAGGTATAATCCTTATTCCACCTTGTAGATGTACTGGGTTTTAGTTTATGAGATTTGGGTATAGTTTCAGTTTATCCCGTACAGATTCTGTTCAGATGGTACGATGCTGTATAATTTTTTGTTACTGTAGATCCTGTCCCACGCCGCGTTTGATTTGATTCATATGCACCATCATTGGATCTTGGGATTCCGGTCCCTTTAGTGATAACTCATTCCATATCGGTAGGAGATAGAAAATAAGTCTGGTATATAAAGACACTTGTGGGCTACTACTAATAACTTGAACTTAAGCTTTTTTGCCGCATTGTTAGGCTCTTTATTTAAGTTATTGGGTCAGTGGTCCACTTGAGTCATTACAAATGGTATTATAGCCAATTCTAATTTCTATCTAGGGCTTCGTACCAATGTGGATAGAGGAGTAGAAGCTCCAAAGAGGGGTAGAGGCCCCGAGATTGTATATCTTGTGCGTGGTAATGGGCTGCTCTATATTTGCTAATGGGCTGCTATTTACATCCCAACCAAGGAAAGTGCTTGGGTCACACGATAAGGATGTTACGTATTTGAGTATGAGATATTGTAATAACTCATCCCACATCGATGGGAGATAGAAAATAAGTCTAGTATATAAAAAAACTTGTGCGCTACTACTAATAACTTGAACTTAAGCATTTGGGCCGCGTTGCTAGGCCTTTTGTTCAAGTTATTGGATCAGTAATCTACTTGGGTCATTATAGTTGTTCTTGGAAAACTTTGTATGCTCGAGTTATTAATTATGACCCTATTATGTGTTCAATCCAATAAAATATTCCTATTCTCGAGTTTTAAATTGTTAAGCTATGTCTATATAACAACCACTGTTCATATTTGATTTTTTCTAATCCAATTCTTCATTCTTGGATTGACTTTTTGTTTGCACAAAACCCGAAATCATGAATCTATATCGTGACTTATTTGAAGGAGCATGTCTTCAAACACTTAAATATTGTGAGATTATTCTTTCTTCAATTGAATAATCTCATTAATCCTTTTGTTTCAACCACTCCTAAATTGATAAGATTCTATTTTTGATATTATCATTAATTTTCCCTTATAATCTTAATCCAAATCGTGAGAATCCATCTTTAAATCTAGTGTGCTTTTCTTGTGGGGTCTCATTGTTTCACTTAAGTATTTGAGCCTTAAATAACATTGTTGTTATGATATATTGCTTTAGTTTGAGTCAACTAATATTTTCCTTCGATCTTAGAGTATGACTTGTTCACCTTCCTATGGGATGTTTTAATTTATAACTTATTTTATTACGTGGCCTGGCACATCCTTATAGAATTTTGGATGCACTAGATTAGTTGATTGGCCAAAAAATCATTAGTAATAAGGGTATCCAAATAGCAACTCTTTGAGTAGAGAGCATGTATAATGACATCTATATTGGGAAATTATCAGAATTACCGCTGCATTGCGAGTTAAACATCTCTGCCAAATTATAGCCAAACTTTATTAAGAGTTTTGGGAATAGTAGACCCAATTTTATGAAGTACTCCTAGGTAAGCAGTTCAACTAGCTGGCATCTATGTGGGAAGCATCAACATTTTCATCAGGAATAAAGATGAGACTTTGAGGTTTTGTATTGATTATCGACAATACACCTAATGTTGAGTGGTGAAGAAAAAATCACGATTTTGGGTTGATCGCTCAAATGGCCATGGGTCTGCTTGAGCTGGCTAGCACGGTGGTGGTCTCGGGCTAGGGACAGCTCGAGCGATCAGTAGTTGTAGACACCCCAATTTGACCCCACCAAGTCTTAGGGTTATCTAGTTGAGTTCGATGATGAAAACCAAGTGGGAATGATGACTCTACACGATCACCGGGAAGCAATCCAAATCGAGTAATTCGTGAAACCAAACCACAAGATCATATCTTTTGAACTTTGAGGCCGCAACCTTTTGAACCTTGCGACCTAGTTGTTCACTGGCCCAAGTAATTCAACCATAACCTTTTGAACCTCGTGACTGTTTGTTTAAATGTTGCAACCGCCATATGAATCTCTTGAAAACCCTACATTTTTTCATGGTCGCAACCTTTGAAAGTGGTGACCACAAGCTTTGTGAGCCCAGTCTAGGCACCGAATGTGGTAGCACCTCATTAGCTGGCATACTTTATATAAACGTACCTTTTGTACTATTTTAAAGGACCTTTTTCCCAACATCGATATACTGCTGCTTTCAAGTACTATGCTAAAAGTACGTCGTTACTCTGCTACAGTTTCGACTAATATCTCGATCCACACTCTCGCTCGACTTTGATATCGAAATCGGACTACTGCTCGGAGACGAGAGAGACGATCACCACACTCTACCGCTTGAGGACTCATCTGGATTGTTTCATACTAGGTATTCTGTTGAATCTCCGACACCTCTCTCTTCACATTCTTTACTCCGGTAAAGTGGTCGGGTTAGAATTTCAAGTATTAATTCAGGAATTGCATGCTATTTCACTAATGTTGCCATTGTTAGGTTTAATATTCACATGTTTGATTGACAATTTTGATTACTAGGACCACGAGCAAGATTGCTCTTTAATTTTGATATCACTAGGTTTAATTGTTTTAATTATTAATTTTGAGTTATTGAATCAAGAGTATGTTTAATTTTTGATACTTTAGTTAACTTTCATAGTAGTTTAATTAAAATAGTCTTAATTATGCTCTATCTATACTGCCCACCAACACCCCAATACACTGTTCAATAAGAAGTGCTCACATTGCTTACGGTCGCAACGTCCATTTGTTGCGGTCGTGACAAATATGCACTGGTATGCTTTTGGGTGTGATTCTGATCTTCACAACTGCAACCTTTTGGCCTTAGGGTGTTGCGACCGTAACATCTGTATGTTACGATTGCCATCTCTGTTTCATCTCAATAGATTAACTTTGCTCTAGTAGCTTAATTATGCTTTTATAGTATTCTGTATTGCCATGTTTGAAGTGACCAATATGCAATTTATAGTATAAATTAGCATGTTTAAAAGATTAGAACTCCTTAGGTTTACTTCTCCTTCGTTTGAATCCATGTTATGCATAGTTTAATCTTGACATGGTTAGGATTTGTTAGCTTCACAAAAATGATTTAATGCTTTGTATATCGCATGTGGTTTGCTATATGTATCCTTTAGTTAGAATTGCATATCTTAAGATCTAAAAAAAAATTTTATTCTTTGTTTGGAATTCTATATACCTATGCTAAGTATTTTTATTATTTGATTTTGGATGTTCTCTCTCTGTTCTTATTTTTTGCATTTGCATGCATTTAAGAAAAAAAAATTAAAAAACCAATGATGATTAGTAAAGGCCAATCTTATGGTTGGGTGAACGAGGTGCCTAACAACTTCTCCGATTCGTACCTTAACACCCGAACCTTTGTTTTCTCTGGTTAACGTTTTGAAAGATCAATGGCCCATTTTTGTTTTTCTTAATTTTTCTCAAAAATTAAATAGCGACTCTATTTTTCAATTAAAAAAGGATTTTTAAGATATTTTGATTTTCAAAGTGTTAAAAGATTTGTAAATTAACTCTTGAATTCCTTATTTTTGTTTTAAATAAAACCCCAAATTCTGGCATCACAGTAGTTAGCTCGAGCAGGATTGTATGCTAGGAAGTCTCGGGTTAGTGGCTGCTGGAGCGGTCAGGGGTCTGCTTGAGCGAACACATCGCGGAACAGTTTTTTTAGTGCGGAAGCTAGGGTTATGTTTTAACCCTAAAGGGCTTTTCATTATGTGCGTAATGTTATGTTTAGCCAAGCGAAACTGAGAAAAAGTGTCAAGAACATAATTTCCTTGTAATCCTTTAATCAATATAGTGAAATGTGATCCCGTGAACGCAGGCACGCCTTGCCAAACCACATAAATCTTGTGTGTGATCATGTGATTGCTTGTTTTGTTCTTTCTTTGTTTTCATTCCATGGTTTGTGAATTCGTTGTTGATCTTAGGCAAAATTAGTGATCGTGTTCTAATCCCCAACAACTAGTATCAAAGCTCCGGGTTAAAAGATTGACGAATACACATGGCAGAAGAAGGAAGATCGACGGGAATCGAGAAGTTCAACTGTTCGGACTTCAAATAATGGAGGATGCCAAAAGAGGACTATCTGTACGGGAAGAAACTACACTTGCTGCTCTTAGGATCCAAACCAGAGGACATGGAGGATGAGGATTTGGACATTACTTGACAAGAAGGTGCTGGGGGTTATCAGAATGACATTATCCCAGTTAATGGCACACAACGTAATCAAGGAGGAGACTACAACAGACATGATGGCAGCACTGTCATGTATATATGAGACGTCATCGACAAACAACAAGATACATCTTATGAAAAAGTTGTTTAATCTAAAGATGGCTGAAGGTACACCCGTTGCACAACATTTGAACGAATTTAATACTATCACGAATCAATTATCTTTAGTAGATATCAATTTTGATGATAAAGTCAGGGCCTTGATTGTGTTGGCCTCGCTGCCAAATAGTTGGGAGGCTATGAGGATAGCAGTAAGTAACTCTACCGATAAGAATAAGAAGAAGTACGATGATGTCAGAGATCTGATATTGAGTGAGGAGGTTTGCAAGAGAGATTTGGGAGAGGTATTTAAATCGGGGTCGAATGTCGGTACAACTTTGAATGTTGAAGCACGGGCTAGAGGTAATAATAGGAATCATAACAGGGGTAGGTCTAAGTCTAAAAGAGGCAGAAGCAAGTCCAGGTCGAGACGACAGACTGAATGCTGGGGTTGAGGCAAGACTGATCATATCAAGAAGAACTGTAGGGAGTAGAAGAAGAAGGCTGACGATTAGTCATCCAATGTTGTGACAAAGAATTTTCAAGATGCTCTACTTCTATCAGTGTACAGCCTTATTGATTCTTGGGTGTTGGATTCAAGAGCATCTTTTCACATGACCGCACACCAGGAGAGTATGGAAAATTATGTTGTGGGTGACTTTGATAAGGTATATTTGGCAGATAGAGAGGCTTTAGACATCGTGGGTACAGGCGACGTCATAATCAGAGTGCCGAATGGGTCAGTGTGGAAGATACATAAGGTACGGCACGTACCTAAGCTTATGAGAAATTTGATTTCAGTTGGACAGCTTGACAAAGATATTCATTCAGTGAGTTTTGTTGGTGGCACGTGAAAAGTCACCAAGGGAGCCATGATAGTGGCTCAGGGAACAAAGACAGGTACCTTATACATGACTATGAGTACAAGGGGCACAGTGGCATTAGCATAAAGTGGATCAGACACGAGTTTATGGCATCAGATACTGGGACTCATGAGCGAGAAAGGGATAAAAATTCTATAGTTAAAGGGTAAGTTGCCAGGTTTGAAGTCTATAGAGTTTGATTTGTGTGAGGGTTGCATCTTCAAAAAGTAGAGAAAGGTCAACTTTCTAAAAGGCGACAGGACACTGAATCTAGACAGGCTAAAGTTGGTACACACAGATCTATGGGGTCCTTGCCCAGTTGCATCTCTTAGAGGCTAATGGTATTGGGTAACATTCATTGATGACTCCAACAGGAAGGTATAGGTCTATTTTCTAAAGCACAAGTCTGATGTGTTTAAAACTTTTAAGAAATGGAAGGTCCTAGTTAAGACTGAGACCAAATTGAAGCTAAAGTATCTGAGGTCAGACAATGGAGGTGAATACACAGACAGAAGATTCAGGAATTTTTGCGCAGCTAGTGGAATTAAGTGGGAGAAGACCATTCTAAGAATGCCACAGCAGAATGGCATGACTGAGAGGATGAACCAGACAATTAATGAGAGAGTCAGAAGCATAGACTCCATTCTGGGCTACCCAAGTGTTTATGGGCTGATGCAGTGAACACAACAGCCTATCTTCTGAATCGGGGACCGTTAGTACCGTTGGAATTCATAATTCCAAAAGAGGTATGGAGCAGAAAAGAGGTAAACTTGTCTTTTTTGAAAATTTTTTGTTGTACTTCATATGTTCATATAGAAGCTGATGCTAGGAGTAAGTTGCAGTTAAAATCTAGAGTTTGCTATTTCATTGGGAATGGTGATGACGAGCTTGGCTAGCGATTTTGGGATGATAAAAGCCAAAAAAACCATCAGAAGCAGAAATGTGGTATTTAATGAACATGTACTGTACAAAAATAAGTCGAAGGCAGAGATAGATAGTGCATTGCCAGAGACAAAAAAATTTGAGTTCATTAACTTAGATGACATTTCTAAAGAATCTAAACAGATCGGGGACGAGGAAGACAAGGAGAACATGATTCCACGAGTGGAATATAGTACACCAGTGACAACAGTTAAGAGCTCATCTAGAAGCATCAGACCGCCATAGTAGTTTTCACCATCTCTGTTCTATATTCTAATCACTAACAATGGTGAGCCAAACAGCTATGAAGAAGCCTTGCAGACCGAGAGTTCGATAAAGTGAAAGTCAACAATGAAAGATGAGATGGATTTTCTACTGACAAATCAGACATGGGAGCTGACTAGATTGCCAGCTAAAAAGAAGGCTTTACACAACAAGTTGGTATACAGAGTGAAGGAAGGACATGACGGCAGCAGGCGCTACAAGGTAAGGTTGGTTGTCAAGGGATTTTAGTAGAAGGAAGGAGTTGACTTCACTGAAATCTTCTCCCTAGTTATGAAGTTGACAATGATTAGAACAATGGTGGGAATTATAGCTGCAGAGGATCTGTTTCTGGAGCAGTTGGATGTCAAGACTGCGTTCCTTCATGGTGAATTGGAAGAAGTTATTTATATGAACCAGCCTGAAGAATTTACAATGAAAGGTAAAGAAGACATGGTCTGCAAATTGAAGAAGAGCTTGTATAGTCTGAAACAAGCTCCAAGGTTGTGGTACAAGACGTTTGATAGCTTCATGCAGAATACCGGGTTTACCAGGCTGAAGGCAGATCATTGTTGTTATGTCAAGAGTTTTGACAGCTCATATATCATTCTACTGCTGTACGTAGATGATATGCTTGTTGTTGGGCCGTGCATCGAGGAGATTAATAAGTTGAAGAAGCAGTTGTCATAACAATTTACCCTGAAGGATTTGAGAGCTACCAAGCAAATTTTTGGGATGAAGATAGTCAGAGATAGAGCTACAGGGACCGTGAGACTATCTCAGGCAAAGTATGTGAAGAAGATACTGAGCAAGTTCAACGTGGATGGTGCAAAACCTATCAGTACGCCTTTAGCTAGCCATTATAAGCTAACAAAGGATCAGTCTCCGAAGACAGAATAGGAGGAGGAGAACATGAGTAAGGTCCCGTATGCATTGGCTATTGGTAGCCTGATGTATGTTATGGTCTGTACCAGATCAGATATCGCACATGTAGTGAAAGTAGTCAACAGATACATCAGTAATCCAGGAAAGAAGCATTGGGATGTTGTCAAATGGATACTAAGATATTTAAAGGGGACTACAGAGACATCCTTGTATTTCACGAGGACATGATTGAAACTGCAGGGTTATGTGGACGCTGACTTAGCCTGAAATATTAATAATAGGAAGAGCACCACTGGGTTTGTCTACACTTTGGGTGGCATAGCAATGAGTTGGGCTTTAAAGTTGCAGAAGATTGTGACACTTTCTACTACAGAGACAGAGTATGTTGCAGTGACAGAGGCTGAAAAGGAGATGGTGTGGTTGCAGGGTCTGATGGCTGAGTTGGGCAAGCAGATTAATAGGGGTACACTTTTTAGTGACAGTGAGAGTGTCATTTTTCTCGCCAAAAATTCGGCATTCTACTCCAGGACAATGTACATACAACTGCAGTATCACTTTATTCGCTCTCTACTAGACAACAGTCAGCTGCATTTTGAGAAGATTAGTAGGGCGAAGAATCCAGCCAACATGTTGACGAACGGTGTGAACATTGACAAACTGAAGCCGGCTTTAGTTGTTCTTCAGGGTCAAAAGATAGAAGATGGGTCACACAGGGTTATTCGAGTTTGTTGGTTGATTCAATGCAATTGGTGCTGTATTGGGGTTTTTCTCAGGGTTTGGAGTTGTTTTACTTCAAGTGGAAGAATTATTAAGTAGTGAAGAAAAAACCATGGTTCTGGATTGACCGCTCGAGCAGCCATGGGTCTACTCGAGCGGGCTAGCACAGTGGTGGTCTCGGACTAGGAACAGCTCGAGTGATCAGTAGCTAGCTCAAGTAGGATTGTATGCCAAGAAGTCTGGGGTTAGTGACCGCTCGAGTGAACACGTCGCGAAAGAGTTTTTTTGTGCGGCGGGTAGGCTTATGTTTTAACCCTAAATGGGCTTTTCATTATGTGCGTAATGCTATATTTAGTCAAGAGAGACCGATCAGAAAAAGTGTCAAGAACATAATTCTCTTGTAATCCTCCAGTCAATATTGTAAAGTGTGATCCCGTAGACGTAAGTACGC
Source organism: Heliamphora exappendiculata (assembly GCA_034768845.1). Classification (NCBI taxonomy): domain Eukaryota; kingdom Viridiplantae; phylum Streptophyta; class Magnoliopsida; order Ericales; family Sarraceniaceae; genus Heliamphora; species Heliamphora exappendiculata. The sequence goes on from JAOTRH010083005.1 coordinate 39,142, forward strand.
CTAGTCGAACCACGTAAATCTTGTGTGTGATCGTGTGATTGCTTGTTTTGTTCTTTCTTTGTTACCATTCCGTGGTTTGTGCATTCGTTATTGATCTTGTACGGAATTAGTGATCATGTTCTAATTCCCAACACCTAAGTTATAAACAAGAATGGGAGTTCGCCTAAGGACCAATTATTTTTTTATCCAACTTAAAGACCCTCGATGATTCTTTAAGGTTAGCCTTAGAAACGCCCATCACTAGCTACGTGCTAAGAAGAATTAGGATGTATATAGGCGCGGAACAAACAAGATAGTAGGATACGATTCTAGACCGCTAAAGTCACATGGTGAAAATTGCTGGACAAATGGCTTGAAGCTAGCAGTAAGGGAAGTGGAAATGTTCGACAAATGGTTTGAAGCTAGCATTAAGGGAGTTTCCACTCTAAACAAGATGTCTTTATCTCTACAATGAGGAGTTCAAATTCTATATTAACACTAAAAGTTGGAGTGGTAGTTCACTTATTCGTTGGGTGACTTCTCCATTCGACCAATATTTTTGTTCACCATTCATTGAGCACTTGTTCGCTGCAACTAGAGGTTGGTTGGTTCGGGTGGGCCAAATCTCCATTCTATTGAATCTATTTGGTCATAATACTCCATTCTTTATTCCATCGTGTTGAATATATTTGAAGTTTCTCGCCTTGGTGACCTCCATTTTCTTCTTTGTTTTGTTCTTTGCTTTTAAGTTAGTTAATTTCTTTTGTTAGATGAGAAATTTTACTCCTTCTAGGATCTTTGTTTAACTGATGCCTAGATATCCAAATGTTGACTGATGTCTAAGATTTTTGTTTAATTCATGATTTCCATTTGTCACTATATATATAAAGAGAGATATGAGAGACAAAGTTACATATTAATTAGTATTAAAGTTGTTAAAATTAGTAATAATTCCTAAAATAAGATCTCTTATCAAATAGTTAAAACATATATAGGACTTAACCCTAAATAAGTACTCAAAATATGACCACTTACCAAATCTCTCTTTTTTTTTTTTTTACTTCTTCATGTTTTGTTTTTCTTTTCTCAAAAATTTTAAGAAGCAAATTGAAAAATAAAATTTATAAGAAATTCTCAAGAATTTGGGACCCACATGAAAAATTTAGAATCGTTGGATGGATGGGAAGACGTAGGAGAGTGGGAGTTTTTCTTTTTATTTTTTTTCTTTAATTTTTATTGAGAGCTTTGTTTGTGTATGTATAGGAAATATGGAAAGAATTGAAGCAATTAAATATATATGCCGTGTAGAAAAGAGAGTATGTGCTTTCAATAAGATTTTAGGATTAGAATTTTAGAATTTTTTGAGTAACTATGTATATATATATATAAATTAAAGTAGCATAAGCGCTTAATTTTTAGCGACAAGACAACGTGGTTAGTAATGCATTTCGCGAGGAGTGAACTTGGTCACACCATTATTGCGATGAACAATTTAGTAACTATAAGCTCTACATTTTACGACAACCAGTGATTGTTACTAAAACTATTAAGTAAAATCGTTGTTCACAAGCAATTTATAGCAACTGGAGCTAATTATGTGAATTATTCTAAGCTCTACACTTCTTAGATGTTAGAATTATTCTTTTCTTTTTAAACTCAATTATTGATTGCAACTACATCCAATTATGTGAATAATAACTTTAAAAAAAAAACATGTTTTCAAGGTGGGTTGTTGTGCTGTCTTGGTGGTGAAAAAGGAGAAGAGAATTAGCCTTAACTTGGCTACCAACTTTAAACTGACCTAAAGTTGGTTTTTTAATTTTTAGCTTAAAATTTAAAAAATTAAAAAAAAAAATTTTAACTCCTAACTTTTAGTTTATCTTCCTTTTAGTCTTTTTAGTTTTTCTCATAATAATTTTTAATTTAAATTACATAAATTCTAACCAAATAATTGTACCTCAACTTATTTGGACTGAAATGCAACTATGAAATTTCACATTGAGCTTATTTGATTTTTTTGGTGGTTTAAAAGTCACTATTTTTCTAATTAAATGAATTTTTTAGCTTAAATTAGCTTCAAACCAAAAAGCTAATTTAAAATTTAAAACTAGATTGCCAAACAAACTCTTAGTCAATGCTAAAAATAAAATTGTTAATTAATTTTTTTTAGATTATATTGTACTAAAATTGTTTTTAAGCCCGGGTTATAAGTAGTAAAGTATTGAACTAGATATATGTTAGTTACATTTATTTTTAGTGAATTTTTAATTTTTTTTTTACTTTTGAATTTTTATTATGAATTGAAAAAAGTAAAATATTAGGATTAAAAATTAAATAAAAAGAAAGGGAAAAAAAACAAAACAGAACTTAGACAAAACCAAGATTAGGGCTGGGCTAAAATTTTAAAATCATGATTATTTTTTTCTTTTTTGAATTTTTTTCATCTTTGGATTAAAATTTTTTATTTTTTTTGAATCGTCTCAATAAGATAAAATAAAAAAGTAAAAAATATTTATCAAAAAATCTAAATTTTTTTTACTAAAAATAAAAATAAGTAACATAAGATTTGATTTATTAGTTTATTTTAATTTATTTTTGTCTTTTTTAAATTTTTTTATATTTTGATAAAAAAAATATTTATTTGGCTCGTTAAAAAGCATAATAATAGTCTAATTCAACGGAAAAAAAATTATTATAAATAAAATAAAATAAAATTAACAAATAGTAATTATCACAAGCAGGGCCTAGTGTGTGTAACTTTGCGACACGCGTCTTGCGTTTTCAATTTTTTGCTACGGTGATAAAGTTGAGCTAAAAAATATGAAAAATTATTAAAAAATTTTAAAGTACTATATAAATAGTAATACGTGATAATTTTTTATAAATAAATTATCACAATTTGTATAATATGAGTTATTTTTTATTTTTTAATTATCAAAAAAATAATAAATCATTATTTGCCTATAATAAAATTAATTATTATTATATTAGATAAAAGTACTATATAAATTTATCGCATAAAATTTTAAAAATACCCAATAATTACTCAAAAAGTATGGGTGCCGACCATGATGTGTGGTGCACTCGAGGCTCGACCGACCATTTATCCAAAGTTGTTTTCAACCAATTGAGGCTTTGTTTGGTCGGTTTTTTTAAAAGTTTTTTTTATTTAAGAATCTCATAAAAAGTCTATCTATTTTGTTTTTTTATTGTAATTAATTATTTTTTTAATAGTTTTTATATTTAATTTTTTTTACAAAAGGCTAAAAAATTAAAAAATATAAAAAAAATTAAACCAAACAAAAATTTATGGTAAATTTATTTGGTCAATAGTACCTTATGTTTATGAAAAATTAAGAAAAGTGATTTGATTAATAAATTACAGTTTTATAGTACTTGGGTATAAATTTGTTATACAATAGACAATGATTGATGTTGATATTTGTTGAATGTAACACCCAGTTTCTTTTTTTTTTTATTAACTAGTTTATATTTTTTCCTTCGTTTGTAATTTATTTTTTTTATAATTTTAATTTTAAATTTAACATTTTTTTTCTTTTTTTTTTTTCAAACTCAAATTTTATTTTTATCTCCAATTAAATATATATTTTTAATATATATGCAATTAAACTGATTGAAAAATATAGTTAATTTTGTACATTTTATTAATTTACATATATGTTATTAATTTTGTACATTTTATTAATTTACATATAAATCACTGAAAACTTGTGGTTATGATTTCACAAAATAATCTTTTTTCATCTTCACCAACAATTCTTAATTTTTAAATTAATAGCATAAATTATTTGGTAGATCATAAAAAATTGGTAATTCTCCTAAAGGCATGACCACGCAAGTATCTTATAAGTTTTAAATGTGAAACAATTATTTAAAAATAAACTTAACATGATTGTGTGATTTTTAAAAACTTAAATATTACTCAATTATATCCCTAAATTACTAAATAAATACTCGGTAGATCACGCAGTCGAGAGCACATAGGCCTTGATTAGTAAAAAGATTTTATAATTTTTGATATATATATATATATATATATATGTCTTAAAACTTTTTTTAATTGCAACATTTTTATTATGTGATTGTATATTTCTATTTTAAACATTTATATTAGTTTTTAAGTGGTGATATATACTAGTAAAAGTATGTATGTATGTATATGGTACAAACATTTATATTTTTTATTATTTTAATTATTCATAATTGAAACTTGATTTGTATTAAAGTAATTGAGTGTAAATTTTATTTTTTATTTTTTTATTTTTTTTGTCTTTCTTTAATAATGCTATTACTTTTTTTCTCACAAGTCTTTTAATGATAAATTATTGTAGAAAATGAAAATTTTCTTATTTTTTTTTATGTATACAAATGAGAATTTCTCATTTTCTACATGGTAAATTTCTTGTTATTTTTTATTATATATGCAATATTAGTACATTGTACACTATTTTTTATTTTCAACAAATGAAAAAATTTTAAGTATATATTGCATTTGAACATTTAACACTAATTTTAAATTTTAAATATTAATTTAGAAAGTTCTTATTTTAATTTTTTTATTTTATGAAATTTATGATTTTTAGTTCAATGTTGCTAATTTTCTATTTTCAAGAAATTTCTGATTTTTTGTGAAACTGAGATTTTTTTTATTTTTTTTATTTTTAATATTTAATATGAATCTTGTTTTATAGTTTACAATAATCGTAGGTTCTAAAAATATAAATATTTTAAAAAATAGATATTTATAACAAAAATTATGAAATTATGAAATTTTAAAATTTAAATTACAAAACTAAACGTTAATGCCATGTCACTAAGAGCGTATTTATCACGCCATTTAATTACTCAATGCACCTTTATAGGAGAGAAAAAAATTTATTTATGTCATTAATATTTTTTTAAAAATATGATCTTTTGGAATGATTAAAAAGTGAATAATCCCAAAATAAGTTGGCAAAATGAAACTAGTGTAATTAACTAAAAAAAAAAATAGAAGTAGTTACATGGCCCTTACTATTTAACCTCGTTTTTAATAATAAAAACAAATTAAAATATGCTTTTTCAAAATAACATTAAAAATGCTTGAATATGAATAAAACATATAAAAATATATTCTAAACTTAAAGATTGTTATAACTGAAATTATGAACATATAAATTATAATTGAAAATATATTATAATAATTTTAAACAAAAATTGTGAATATTTATTAAAGTAATGAATTTATTACTTAAAATAGTAGAATTTATACTTTTTTTTGTACTACGAAGGTGGAAACAAAACAAACAAAACACCAAAGCTGGTCTCTAAAGAACACCGTTTCAATGGCTTCATCATACATAAAGTGCCCTGTCGGGGGCGGGAGTCACAAATCACCAGTTCTTCATTTTGTTCTGCTCTAAGATTCTTAAAGTGGTATGCACATTGGTTAGCTCCTTTGAAAATATGTTTAATTGATGAAGAATTTCTTAGTAAAAACCTGGAATCTTCAACAATGGCCTAACAGGGAAAGTATGGTAGGGCTCTCTCCTTTAGAAAGTTCACGGCATGAACTGAGTCAGATTCCACCTCAACATTTTCGTGTCTTTTCCCACGTGTGATAGTAATTCTTCTATATAGAGCCTCGTGTTTGAAAATTTTCAAAATAATAATAATAATAATAATATTAATAATAACAAAATAAAAAATTTTATATATATATATATATATACACAATATTACAGTCAGGTATGGCTGATCCATTAGGATACGATTGACCCACTTTGGCGCAGCCAAATTGCTCGGGTACAATCGAGCTACTATGTGGTTGGGCCACTCGACTCCCATTGCTTGGTCAAGTCATTTTGCTTATGTATTCGCTTGGGTTGTTCGAAAACAAGACTCCTTTTGTGACCAGAATCATCTAAGCTAGGGTAGAAAAGAAAAAAATACACACCTAACTCAAGAAGCTCGAGCAGCTCGAGTTACTCGACTGAATCAAACCTCACTTTTCGACTACATATTCAATAGATATCGACATAACATAGGCTATGTGACTGAGCCCTGCGTACAACATAAACTATATGACCATAGCACAGACAATGTGGTTATAACACAGACTATATGTATGATGATTATAACGCAAACTATGTTAAGACATAGCACAGACTATGTGGATATATCACAGACTATGAGACTAAAAATCATAGCACAGGCTCTGTGACTGTAGCACAGACTATGTAGCCAAGCGCTGACTATATGGCCGAAATAACATAGCACATACTATATCATTAAAGATTCTAAAGGGAATAAATGAGATGTTCTAGGGACAACGAATATGATCAATAGCAGTATAAAAAGTTTCCCATGAGACATTGGGAGACACGTGGCATGCTAGGTAAGGAAAGAATCTTATCAACATTAGAAAACTCTAGACCCACCTACTCAAGTCACTTAAATGACCTGGAGTCACTCAACCCAAATGAGTCGGGTACCCATTGGTCGGCCATATGTTGACCTAGCCAATAAGAGTAGTATACTAGTGTGGCGTTGGAATTTAAGAATTTTAAGTAATGGTAAAAAATAAGAGATTTCAAATATGTTTAAAAAAATATTTTAACACCTTGAAAGCTAAATTTTAAAAATTCATTTTTGTTGAAAATATAGTCGCCACTTAGTTTTTGAAAAAAATTAAGAAAAACAAAAATGGCTATTTGATCTTAAAAACGTTAACCAGAGATAAAGAGAGAAATATGGTTGGACGAACGTAGATAAAAGAAACATACAAGTTGAAATTGAAAGTTAACCCGATCACTCCAAGAGAGAGAGAATAGAGTCAGAAGGATCGGGGTTCAAACGAAATACCTGGATCGCTAAAGAATCCTCAAGTCGGGGAATGTACTTCAATGGCTCGATTCTCGGATGACGATCCCAAGCTAGGGTTCCAATGTAGGTGTCGGAGGTTCGAATCTCGGTACTTCGGTAGGACTTCGGCGTCGGGGCTCAGAATTGCTCGGCAACTTGATAGAGCTTCTCTCACTAAACCTCTCTCTAATTTTCCGTTCTTGAAAACGTACCAGAGGTACGGTATTTATAAAGTTTTTCAACCAATGAGATGTTGCCACGTTTTAGGGCATGTCAGGCCAATTGGAGTTGGCGGTCGCTATAATTTAAGTTGGTGTTCGCTATATTTTTCAAGGGTTCCACAAAGTTTTATGGCAGTCGCCACAATACAAGTTGGTGGTCGCCAGGTTAGAGGTGCCGGTCGCCACTTTTGGCTAGGGTTTCCAAGAGGTTCTATTGGCGGTTGCCACAATGAACATAGCGGTTGTCTTACTTGGGTAGCAAGTTTCGATGGTTCGACAAAATTTTATTGGTTTGAAGGTTCTTGGTTCAAATACCGGGTTTAGATCACTTCTCGAGGATCGTACTGAGGCATCATTCCACCTATTTTTATCATCGGATTCGCCTAAGATTAGGCGGGATCAAATTGGGATGTCTATAGTTGCCCCTTTTTTATATAACTTGCGTTGCAATGCGTGGAACAAGTTATATCGAAAACCCAAAGATAATATCCATTTGACCGAGCCGTCAATCTTATGCCAAAAACACACAAGCACACATATGATGTTGGTCGTACTCGAATTTTTATCGAGCTGCCTACGTACTCCTTTGCTTGGGATCAGACCAAAGCGTAGTTTCTAGGGCAAAATGTAGGGATAAAATGATAAGAAATATGATGCATGACAAATATAGTGTAATTGCAATGTGAGTCAGTTTAAGGTCATGAGGAGGACCGACGAGGCAGTTTAGGGTCGTGAAGAGGACCGACGAGGCAGTTTAAGGTCATAAGAAGGACCAACGAGTCAGTTTAAGGTCATAAGAAGGACCGACGAGTCAGTTTAGAGTCATGAGAATAATTAACGAGTCAGCTTAAGGTCATGAAAAGGACCAAATAGTCAGTTTAGGGTCATAAGGAGGGCGGACGAGTCAGTTTAAGGTCATGAGAAGGACCGACGAGTCAATTTAGGGTCACGAGAAGGACCGACAAGCCAATTTAAGGTCATGAAGAGGACCAACGAGTTAGTTTAAGGCCACGGGAATAACCAACGAGTCAGTTTAGGGTCATAAAGATGATCGATGAGGCAGTTTAGGGTCATAAGGAGAACCGACGAGTTAGTTTAAGGTCATAAAGAGGACCGACAAGTCAGTTTAAGATCATGAGAATGACCGACAGTCAGTTTAGGGTCATGAAAAGAATCGACGAGTCAGTTTAAGCTCATGAGGAGGACCGACGAATCAGTTTAAGATCATAAAGAGGACCGACGAGTCAATTTAAGGTCATAAGAAGGACCAATGAGTCAGTTTAAGGTCATGAAGATGACTGACGAATCAGTTTAGGATCATGAGAAGGACCGATAAAAACATCAAAAATATCAAATTAATAGGTCGAGTTAAGATCTAAAAATTCGGAACGAGATGCGGGATAAAGGTAATTAAAAGCCAAATTACGGCTTAAAATTAAGTTTATCAGAAAGAAAACTACACACACAAAAATCTTTTTGAAATGTTTTTTGGAAAACACACACACTCAAAATCATTTTTGGGAAAGCTCTCAAAATCATTTTTAGAAAAACACACACCAAGTTAAAAAAAATTTAAAGAAAAATAATTAAAGATTTTATGTTTTTTAAAAATTATTTTTGCTAATAAAATGAAAAGAACACGTTAACAAAATAAATGCATACAAATAATAAGAAGATAAACAAAATATGCTTTAAAAAAGCCCCAAACAGTCCCTAAAAACCTTAAAACGTTATGAAGGCAAACTGATACAGGGTCGCCAACTCCATGAAAAGAATAACGTAACCGTTGACAAGACGGCGGTCGCCAGGACCAAATCCTTTTGACACGGCAGCTGCCCACTTGAAACCCCTACGACATGGCTGTCGCCTTTTGTCGCTTCAAACACCTAGTGGTCGCTCACATTAGAGTTGGCAACCGCCAACTCTAGGCGGGTATCCTGCCCCTTTAAGGCGCGCGAGGTGGCTCATTTGCTCAGTTCACTTTCTCTCTCTAGCCTCTTATTCTCTCTCAAACTTTCCTTTCATTAGCTTTTTCTTGCCTCTTTGCTTCCACTTTCATACGATGTTTACCCTTCTTTTTGTGATCCCATTTCTCTTCATGGCGGGTCAAGGCTATGGGGATGATAACTTGGGGGCGCGACAGGCCCCTCTACTGCTGGGAGTTCTTCCACGGGGACTCTCAGAGGTTCGGCTTCTGGCTTTCTTGCTGGTGGGGTCACCTCCACGCAGCCCACTACTGCGATGGACGCACTCGTTCTTGAGGCGGAGCGTGCCTCCCACCGAGCTGCTGAGGAGGCACGGGCAGCTACCGAGGCACAGGCTGCTGCTGACGCGGCTACCGAGGCTGCGATGGCTGATTTCTTGGACCCTGATGCTGGAGGGGGCCACCAGCTCCTTTTGATCCTCATACTTACGCTCCAGCACCCTATCACGTGGTTCCACGCGGGATGAGACATTATGAGCCTCCCACCGATGTTGTTGCTGCTAACGTTCTTCTGCGGGAGCCTGACCACCACATTTCTCGTCAGCGACCTTCGGTATGTATCCTATCCTTACCGTTTTTATGATATATCAAGCGTAGACGCATGCTTAAGATCTCCTCATATGATGATAATGTGATTTGATTATGATGATGAATGATTTATTTTGATGATGGTATGGATGATAAATGATTGTTTGTGCGACTTGTTTGAGATTTAGTGTAGGTACTCTTGCAATGGAGATTAAAATAGTAGGAACACTTTAAATTTTTGAACAAATAATGAAAGTGGTACTTATTTTAGTGAAAAATCACAAAATAAAAAGCTTGAATTTTTTATTTAGGAAAAATATAAAAATTAAGGGAAAATTTTTTATTTATGTTTTTTGGGCATGAAAATTAAAAGAAAAATTTTCATCAAAAATTATAAAATTAGAGGTAATTTTGTCAAAAATTTCTAAAATTTGGGACAAATTTTTCAAAAATCACAAAGTGTGGAAATCTAAGAGGTATTTCTTGAAAATCTAAAAATTTTAAAAAAATTGAAAAAAAAAATTGGAAAGAATCTTTAAAAAGTTGGGGCAAACTTTAAGAAAAATGCTGAAATTTTTTTAGAAATTTTTAGAAAATTCTAAAAATTTTAGAAACTTTAAGGAAGATTTTTTAAAAGTCTTAGGAGAAAACTTTTAGAAAATTTTAAAAAAATTTAAGAAAAATTTTGAAAAATCCTAAAAAGTTTTAAGGAAAACTTTGAAAAATCCTAGGAATCT